>JACGCM010000417.1:0-97294 GCA_014058105.1 Kingdonia uniflora | reverse complement strand
TAGGTGCTTAAAGCAAAAGAAATCAAGGTAGAGACGAAGCATTGAAGGCGTGTTAAAAAAAGGTATGCAACATGGTTTTATAAGTAATCTTCGAATGTTTTGATGCGATCTCTATAATGTATTTATCTCTTGTAAAAAAACTATCGGTGAGTGATTATTATGATGATTAGGGATTTTCATATGTTTGCTAAGGGAACCCCCTTGAGTACTTCGTATTAAACTTGGATACATAGTAGATTCTAGCTTAGTGGGGAGTAGTCGTAGTATATGGTGAACTCTTGGTAAATTTGTGCTTGTGTGCCATGTTAATTATGTGTTTCTAGTTTCTTGGAGATTATTTGTTTCACATGCAGGATAACAGAAAATACTAAATTGGGACGGGTGATGTATTCGCACGTTCACCCCCAATAATATATTAGGGAATACAATTCAAAAAATGGGAAAAATCATTTGAACAAGTGGGAAGTCGTTTGAAACGATGAGTTTACGTTAAGCGTTCAAACGACTCAGGAAGTCGCTTCTAACGAATGAGTCTGGGCCCAAAATTACTAGGGAGTATGAGAAAAGTTCGTGTTGAACGACTATGGACTCGTTTAGAACAAAAATGGCTCTTCTTGGTTGTTTTCTAATGTTCATTTCAATCAGGATTGTAATCCAAAGCGATGGATATCTCGTGATGCGTACTTTCAGAGATGGACTAATGAAAAGCTTATAAATTAAAAGTGTATGTTAAAGGTCTTGTCACTATGAGAAAGAGTAAGAAGCAAGCGTGCCAAAATATCGAGTTTTGCTCTAGTAGCTGCATCCTGGGTTTTCTTTATAGGGTTTATTGCCTAGGGATGTATATGGAAGGGTAGAAGTAAGTTTGAGGTAGTATCTCTAGAACATTCTGGAACCATTAGTGTGAATATATTCGTGCTTGTAGGGTGAGTGAGAGGTCGTTTGATCCTGTGTAGGTTTACTACCTAATTTAAACCTGATGTGGATGCTGATTTATCGTCTTTAGGATGAATTCCTATGGTGCAGTTTTAGATCGTGGTTCTTGTTAAATCGTATTGTGATTACGCAGTGCGATTGGTACGCCCCCTCGCGTTTCCAATAATATGGATCAGCGCGAGCCGGTGTTTGGGGAAAGTAGAGTAGCCAGACGATGCGAAGATCTAAGTATCATCTAAGTGATCAAGCTTTGATGGGAGAACTGTCGATGGACGATCAATTGTTTTTGGATTATGGCCGAAATACAATCCATGATATCTGATCAAAGCGGGTTACGCAAGGTAATAAAAGCCGAGAAACCTATACTGTAAGATCCAAATTGTCATAGCTCGCAAATGATTAGGAATTAACTATCCAACAGTGACACCTGTAATAAACTCTAATGATATAAGGAAGAAAAAAAGCCAGGATGTTTTCTAGCGTGGGAAAACCTGAACAATGTAAAAAAAAATACAGACCTCGTTCGGAGGATTTTTTGTGAAATATATCTTATTGCCTTGAGGCCGGATAGCTTTACTACCAAGCTGATCACTAAATATAGAAATGCTTTTAATCTTGCCTGAAAAAAGAATTTTTTGCCAATTTTTTTGGGTCCCATCCCCCATTCTTCTAAAACTTTGTCGTTTATATTAGGCTTTTCCCACTACTTTCATCGTGCTGCGTGCACGTTTCTTAATAATATGGTTATGGCGGCTGAACGATGAATAACAGATAGTCATGGGAAAAGGGTGTCTTGCACTGGGTAACCTAATTTTACGGGTTTAGCTCGATCCAGTTTGAGTAGTCGTGCAGGACTGGTTTGCAAATTTGCTGAAGTGCTAAAAATACGTGCCGCTGAGAGATGGAGGTAATTCGAGCTACTGAGTTGTGAGCTTATAACTTTGAACGTGCGATCGCATGGGATAAGTCACTAACTTACCCCCTCGCAACAAAGTACACGAGTAGCTATTTGTGAGAAAGAATGTGTTAAAAAAGTTGACAATTCGAAATGGAGTACTGATGGCGTTTGCGGTAAAAGTTAGTAATATGGGAAGTAATGAGTATTAAATATAATCCGCGATGCGGATGATGTGACTGTTGTATTGAATAGTCGCGGTAGCTATAATAAATGATGAGACTGGAAAATGTACCTGCACATAAATGTAGGGCTTACATAATATTGATAAACTGCTAGCCAAATCTTTGAAAACAGTTCTTGCTCGTTAAAAACGTTTGTGTAAATGGTGAAAACTTGGAGGATGGCTTCTTTGAAGAGAGGATGCGTCTGAAATGCAGAGGTTGAAGTTGAAAACTTTGCGTGACCATCCTTGGAAATGTCGATACCCGATCCCTATTCCTCCAACGTACCAAGGCTGTCGGAAGAAGAAGTGGTTAAAGTTGAGGAAGATTTCTACTTTATGTGGAGGTTTAATGTCATCGTCTTGACAGGCAAGGACTGAAGGGCTTGTCTCCGTACTCTTACGGAAGATAGGGTTAGGGCTTCATATACAAGGATAAGTGTATCTGCGGGGCATATATACTGATTTCTTGTATTACCATAGATTCTAACATTTGACCCTCTTCATCTCTACCAACTCTTTGGAGGTGGTAGTTTTAGAGGAGGAGGTGATGGTAGTGGAGGAAGGAAAAAACTAGTGGGAGTCTGTTTCTGCATTTCCATCACGTTGTGGCGATCAAAAAATTTTTAGTTCGAGAATTTGGTTCCCACACTGAGTCTACTGCTTACGTAGTTTCCATTTGAAGTTTGACTAGACTTCAACCAAACTCATACGAGGGAAGCTCTATGTTGGTTCCAGTGTTTGCTTTGCATCCGGGTGAAAGATCACTGAGGCAAGAAGAACTAGAAGACATGATGCCTCGGCGTGCCTGAATGAGCTGTGACTTTCAATAAATAAGGAAAACTTATTATCTGTAAAGTACCTGGAGTTTGGTGTTGGATGGATAACATTCTGTTGTATTCTTGAGGTCGATGTATTGAAAAACTTGTTATCTGTAAATCGCATGTAATGCTTTCGACATAAATAAAAGTTGTTATTCAATAAACTGTATATATATAAAAATAAAAATAAATTTAGAATCGAACTAAATTGTGTTGGGTATTGGGACGAATAATAGGTTATAAGTAATAAAACAATGTTGTAGTGACGCTCAAACTAAGATAAACACGTGCGACTAATGTCGTTGTGATATAAAAATTGATATTGTAATGTTTTTAACAGTGAGGGAGAAAAAATTGTAGGGAATATTAAATTGCGGAAATTCGAACTGCTATAGGCCGATAGAGGTACAACTCGGGATAGTGTAAGGTCGAGTATGGTTACTAATATATGCACCGACGAGGGGATAAGTTCAAATAATTTTTTCCAAGATTCTGGGTTTTTCTATTATGAGATATAAGGTAAAAATTTATGTTTTTGAGGGGAAAGTATGTGAGAAACATATAAATATGGGTAGGATGATCTGTAAAAAATGGGGGACGGATTAGGATGGTACGGACTCGATCTCAAATGATTCTTCATACCGCAGAAGGACGATTGGCTATAAAAATTACTGAAGTGCGGGAGAAGATCTTTGGTTCATTTGGTTACGATGTTGAGCTACAGGTGAGGTAATGTTTGCTCGAAGGTTTAGATGTAAGGAGTAGAGAACTGGAGTATGCTCATTATTTTTATGAGGTGTGCCTTCGTGAATTGGTTAGGGATGCGGTAGAACAAGAAAAGTTGGTGAGTTTGATTGCTGAAGTTGAGATCGAATTCGAAGAACTGAGGACCGACGAATAATATGACGGGATAATATTATTCAACTTACTAAGGCTGTGATTGATGTTGTATAAAGCGTTGCTCATGAATAATATAATTGTTCTGAATGTAACAAAAAAAATATAAGTCAATCAGATCATTTATAGGTGCGAATCTGTTTTGAGACTGTTTTAGCAAATAATTTGAATAATTTTAAAATTTTGCACTGTTTAGAAAATGATGTCAATTACTATAAGTATGATAAACATGGACAGAGAAACAAAAATATGAAAATGCAGAAGTTCTAGTTTTGTTTTGTATGTAAGGAAGTAGGAATCTGACATCGTACAGAGTGAGTCGTCATGAGTATGGGAAGGTCAGAATAAGATATGGAAATAGGGGGGAAAATATATTAAAAACTGAGGGGAGTTGTAATAATGGAAATATAGCTTTATTAAAAAGGTACAAGGTATCTGACATGAAGAGTAAAAAGGATGCCTCAGTTCTAGAATCGAGGATGGTTTGTACGAGGTGTAATAAATGCCAGCCGCTTGAGAGAGAAAAGATAAATAGTACTTTTTCATCTCCAATCAAACATTTTTCAACTTCTAAAAATTTGAAGAGTACTCAGAGAGAGAGACAAAAAATTAGGGGATTTAATAAAGAGTTATCTGAAGGTGATCAACAGTTGAAGATGGCAAAAGATTCTGGATCTCATAAGTGGCTATACAGCAGCATCGTAAGGGAAAGGCTTGTCGCAACTGCCAATTCTCATTCGGATATTGAAGGTTAGTAGAGATGTATGCGATATATTTTGGCGTATATATTTTAAAGATATATGCTATATTTAAACGGTCTATATATATATATATATAGATGAAAGAATGATAAATACCTTAACCTGTATGTAGGTCGAGCGTGAGTGACATTTGTGTAGAGTTGAAAACTTGCTTGTAGAAATCGTTGTTGTGATAGGTAGTTCGTCTGTTAATGAGGTATCGAGCTCTGGTCGGACGAATGATTCTGAGAGTGATATGGAAGTAGGATTGGAACTATTCCCAGGTTTTCCTGGCCAGTTGATATCCTATCCTCCTGGTTCTGATGCTTTTAGAGAGTTTTATAAAGCTAAGGCGGCTGTAGAAGGGAAGTGGGGCAATTGTGTAGAATATGCCGGTAGACAGTTCAGGGGTTATATAGTAACGGATGGGGAAGAGTACTTTTATCTGTTGGCAGATCTGGTAGTGGAAAAATGAGATAGAGGTATTGATAGATCGATCTCGTTAGAATATTTCGATGGGGATGTCCGGAGTAACCTCGCGGAGAGATTTTTGTGTTACCTATCTCAATTAGTGTATGGGTTGAGCCTTCTCCTCACCAATTTTGCGAAGGGGATTATGAATGCAATTGGGGCATGTCCTATTCAATTGAACGGGAATAAGTGGAGGTTAAAGGCTTTGCCAGCCTCTGGAACCACTGGAAGTGATGAGGCCGCAAAAGAGAAAAGGAGGAGAGTGGAACCCTTGGGGGAGTCAGGGGAGAAGGTCGCTGAGGGGCGATCTGTTACGGTAGATGACTCAAAGAGGTCGAGGAAAGGGCCAGGTTGGCGGTTCTCCACGGAGAGGAAGACATGAGCAGGATGGTAAGTTGATATTATCGAAAATAACTGCTTAATATATTTCAAGCTAATCGCTGAGATCGATTTAATTTTTGCAGGTTGCTCGCCTTGTTAAGGGGATTTGGCTCGGTATTGAAGTAAAAAAAAACCAAGCTGAAGAAGGCAAAGATCGAGCTAGAAAAGGAATTAGCTCGATCCAAGACTGATGCTCTGAAGGAAGTTAGGCAGCTGAAGGGTTCTCATGGCATGGCGATCGGTCAGCTATAGGTGGAGACAAAGGCCAATATAGATGAGATGGTTGAGGAACATGACAGACTGGGGCGTCATTTGATGCTGAAGGGCTATTCTGAGGAGAAGGTGGATGCCATTAAGGAGGACACCTATCTTGAGGTGGAAGCGGAAGTGATGGGGATCGTGGACGGTCTGGATAGAATCTCCCGTCAGATCGTGCTTGACAACCAAGGAGATGATGCCAAAATCCCTTAGGGTAATAGTGAGAAGGTAGGGTAGAAACGTGTGTTTGTATAAATATTTGTAAGTTGTTGAATTATGTGTGGGAAAGAAACTTCTGTAGATTGACATTGTTTAATAAACCTCTTGTAGACACTTAGAGAAATGAGCCTCAGAATAAAAGATCTAGAGTCTGGACTTGCATGGGAAAGAAAGACCTCTAAAGCCTTTTTGTCTGCGCAAGCAAAGCTGCAGGTTAGAACATAATAGGTCTTTCGACTTGTATGTTATACCAACGTTAAGTTATCAAGTAAATAAGATATAGATGCATGGTAAAAATCCAATACTATTAATATAAAGTCGTATATCGAAAGTATGCACCTTGTACACCGCAAGAAACCTCATGAAGTATTTATCTGAGAATGTGTTCCAAACTTTTAGTCTAAAAGTATTTAGACACCGCATATGTTTAGATATCATATAGATTCTTTAGGAATGTAGTATGTAGATATTCAAATGATTTCGCGAATCAAACTGTACTAAAAATTGTTATAATCTCCAGGTTGAATTAGAGTCATCTCGCTCTCGTGAGGACGACGTACTCGAGTATAATAGGGAATTTACAGGGCAATTCGATAGGATGAAGGAGGCGAACGAGAAAAGTGAAAATCAATACGTAAAGGCGCATTTTAAACTTGTGGAGGTGACCCGGGATATTTCTGACCTGACTCATCAGGTCGAAGAGAAAGATGCCGAAATAGCTAAGGGATTAAATGAGCTAGCGGAGATAACAAAACGTGCCGAGAAGCTTCAAAGTTAGGTCAACGTGTTGGTTGTGAAGGGTAAGCAGGCCGACACGACTTAATACCATATTCAAGCTTTGGAAAGATTAAAGGAACGGTTTCGATCTGATCTTCAGAATTGTAGAAATGGGCTGAAGCGAATGAGACAAGAATTGGTTGAAAAAGACAATGAGCTGAGGGTAGCTCGAGAAAATCTATCGGCTTCGGAAACTGCAGCTGAACATTTGCAAATAGCCCTACCCGCCATGGATATGGAATTCCGGGAAATGCAACGAAGGTGTAACAATTTAAATGAGAGTGTTGCACGACTTAAGGCCGAACTGGCGCAGGCCATTGCGTGTGCCAAGAAAGCTGAGGCTAGAAAATGTTAAGAGGGAAGTCTAACTGAGATTAAGGCTCCTTTAGTTTGAGGGGATGTTGTTAGTCTTTCAGATAGAATTAGAGAGCTTGAGAGTGATGAATCTCGTATTCAAGGGCATGTTCCAAAGGGAAATTGGAACTTGAGGGAATGCCAGTAGAAGTTGAATACTGCTCTTATCAGGAAGAAAGTTCTGGAAGGGGAAATCAACACAAAGGAATTGCAGATGAAGAAAAAAGAAGTATTATTGAAAGATGTTCTGGCCAGGGAAGAGTTGAACGTAGAAATTCAGAGACTTCGTGCCTAGGTAGTAGACTTAGAAGCCATGAACCTCGCTGAATCAGCTAAGCATATAAAAAAAATTGAAAGAAAATGTAATATATCATGTTAAGGTCGATGTGGAAATGACTGAACAGAAGAATGAGTATGCTAAGTTAGAGTCACGCCTCGAGAAGGTGAGAGCAAAATTTGTAATAATGGTCATACCTGATGTGTCACGCTTCAACCTGTTAAAGGCGATTGCTTCATATTTTGTAAAGAAAGTAAAAAGACTTGAGTCAGAATGAGATACCTTGTTCAAAACACTGTTGGATAAGGGATGCATTTGTGGAGCTAAGATAGATCGAGGGAATTGTCTGGGCGTCATGGAGACCCAACTGGGTCCTCGAACTGCTAAACTAATAAAATCGGGTAGAGCTGCTGTGATTCGCGAACTGAAAGTTCGACCTCTTAATGTAGGGGGAAGCACTGCTGACACTCCATCAGCAGAAAAGAATCCCTTGTAATATGAATTTGACCTAAAAATAAATAGTATCTGTCGCAGACACATTGAAATAGATGAAAGCTAGTATGACATTTGCCTTATCTTGTGTCTGGTGGGGTCTTTAATATAAAATAAATTTTTACATTCGTTTCAATCGCAGAAATGTGTTGAGTTAAACCAAGTTGAAACTTGATTTGAACTATAGAAATGTCGCAGACATATTGAAAGAGATGAAGGCTAGTATGACCATTGCCTTATCTTATGCCTGATAGAGTCTTTGATGTGAAACAAGTTTTTATACTTGCTACAATCACAGAAATTTAGTAGAGTCAGCCAAGCTAAGTGATATTCTTGATCCAACTGTTATAAATGACCCAAACAAGTTGAAAAAGATAAAAGCTAGTATTACATTTGCCTTATCTCTTGTTTGGTAGAGTCTTTGATATGAAACAAGTTTCTACACTTGCTACAATCGTAAAGATGTTGTAAAAGGACAAATTAAGTGATATCCTTAATCTAACTTGGATAAGATCGATTGTAAGCTAGTATTATATATGCTTTAATCTATAGAATGTGGTCGAATGTTCGTGAAGAGAATGATATTGTTCAAAAAAAAACTTTCATTGATAATTTCAAAGTTTACATTTGATGGAGATGAGAATCTCATTTTCGAAATTAAAAAATAAAAGACGAACAATGGAAATGGAGTAGTAAGACGCTTAACGATAGTACCATTTCAGTCGCCTAGTGTTCCAAAGATTTGAAATAGAGATTCTCTCTTTTGTCCTGAGATAATATGATCCCAGGCCTGAGAGACCTGTGATAATGAATGGACTCTCCCAATTATCGGCTAATTTTCTAGCGCGAGGCTCTTTGCAATGTTGAGGAATTTTTCTGGGGACGAGATCCTTAATTTGGAAAGTACGGCTCCTATTTTGGCTATTATACGATCTGGCAAACATATGATGATATCAAACTATGTTAGCAATGACGCGTTCCCTGGTCTCATCTATCATATTGAGGTTGCAAGCCAATTTGAGTTTATTTTCCTCGTCAGTTAGCTCGTGATCCCAAACTGGATGATGATATTTATAAGGAATGACAGCCTCAGTGCCATAAGTAAGGAGGAATGGGGTATACCCAGTGGATTGTAGTAGAGTGGTTCGATATGCCCATATAACGTGAGGTAGTTTGCGAACCCAATTCCCTTTTTTCTGTGAATGAAGCCACTTTTTGAGTCCATCTACGCTGGTTTTGTTGGTAATTTTGGTTTGGTCATTGCCTTGAGGGTAGTATGGATTTGATGGTGAGTGGATGATATTGTGGTAGTTTAGGAAGGTTACGACTTTATCTCCCACAAATTGGGGACCATTATCGATACGAATTAGATTGAGGCACCCGAACTGAGTGATTATGTGGTTCCAGATAAAAGAGATGACCTCTTCTTCTCTTGTTTGACATAGTGGAATTGCTTCTACCCATTTTGTAAAGTAATGGTAGCTACGTGTAGGTGACGACAATTACCTGTAGAGTTAGGGAATTCTCCAACGAGGTCTAGTGCCCATCTTTTGAATGGCCAAAAATCCTTGTGTGCATGGAGTTCGAGCGCAGGGGCGCGTATCATATGTCCATGTCTCTGGCAGGTATCGTATCTGTGGGAATACTCTTCTGCTTACTTGCGTATGCCGGGCCAGAATGCTCCTTGAGTGATAGCTCTGTTCGTTAATGATCTACTTACTGCGTGAGAGCCACAAGTTATTTCGTGTAATTCACAGAGCAGTTTGTCTGCTTTTGACTTGGAGAGGCACTTGAGGTAAGACCCTGTAACAGAAAGATGGTAAAGCATACTATTTTGAGTAATGTAATGCTTCAAGTTATTGATCAGCTGTCGACGCTCTTTTGGATCTGCTTGGAGTGGTTCATTGCAATTGTTGTTGACACCGAGGTAGGCTAAGAAAGGCTTTCGCCAATCGCCGTCTCCCCTTTATCGCCCCCAGTGTTGATCGTGCATATAGATATGCAATCAATGTTGGGGGTTGAAATGATTTCGATCTGGGGATATCGAGCTTCTGTACCCAAGACCCCAGCTAGATATGCCAAGGAATCGGCGTGTCTGTTTTTTACTTTGAGGAAGATATTCGAGAGTTGCTTTCGCGAACTTACTCATCTTATCTGCAACGAGGGCTGTGCATTCGATCATCTTCTCATTCTTCTTGTATTGCTCAGAATAGTGGTGAACGATGAGTAATGAATCTGCGTAAACTGAGAGTTCGGGGACATCGAGCTGAAGTGCAAGGTCGAGTTCGTGAATGAGAACTTCATACTCGGTGATATTATTTGAGGCTTAAAAATCCAAGCGGATTGATTTCTCAATTCTGTCATTAGAAGAGGTAATCAAAATGATCCTGATTCCTGACCCTGCGGGTCCTGCTGATTCATCTGTGAGAAGTCTCCACCCTGACGTAGTGATCCAGTCGGCTCGTTCGTCAAATGGCTTGCGGGTGAATTCTCTGGTGTGTCTTTGGTAAGGTCCGGGTCGTGCTCCTCCCATTCGGGATCCTCCACTGGAAAATCTATGAGAAAATTGGCAATGGCCTGACCTTAATCAGAATGACACTATTCAAATTTGATATCATGTTCTCCCAAACTGACTGACTATTGTTGCACTCTTCTTGAGTTCTCTTTTTTGGATAGAACTTCCCGATGTGGGTAGTTTGTCATAACTTTGACAGAATGTGCTTGGAAGTAGTGCTTGAGTTTCTGCAAAGTGTAAACATGGGTGGGAAGAAGTTTCTCAATTTTAGAGTACCTTGTTTCTGCTGGTTTCTCTATTTTAGAGTACCTTGTTGATGAAGAAGGCTGGTTTCTCTATTTTTCCTTCCATGTGAATGAAAACTGAGCTGAGAGAAGTATCTGTGACTGCTTGGTAGATTTTCAGTTCCTCATTACCTACTGTGTGTTCATTATAGGAGACTTCCCCAAATAGATTTTGAGGTCCTGAAAAGCTGTTTCGCATTCTGGTGTCCATGTGACTTCTACGGTTAGCTGAACCTTTCCTTATTTGGTATATCCGTAAAGTAATAGGAATAGCCAACGACAGCAGTATGAAGATTTAGTGACGAACCGGTTGATCGCGGCAATCTTGCCGGCGAGTTTTTGAACGTCTTTTGTTATCTTTGGGGAAGGCATGTCAAGGAGATCCCAAATTTGATTCGGATCGACCTTAATCCCTTTCTTGTTGATGTGGTGGCCTAGAAAGCGGCCAGAATATACTTAAAATTGGTATTTATCAGGGTTGAGACTCATTCTGTAAGATTGAAGGATGTTGAATATAGTATTGAGATCTGAGATGTGATCATTTGACTGTACGTTTTTGCACAAGAGATCATCGATGTAGACTTCAACAATTTTCCCTAGGTGTACTTTGAACATAGCTGTCATTAATCGTTAATATGTGGTACCTGCGTTCTTGTGCCCAAAAGGCATGACTTTATAACAATAAAGGCCTCTTTCGGTGATGAACGCTGTCTTCTCTTGATCTTCTTCCAAAAGTGGAATTTGATTATACCCGGAAGCAATGTCCATCGTAGATAGGAGATCATGGCCTGCTGTGGAATTGAGGATCTGATGAATGTTGGGAAGAGGGAAACTATCCTTTGGAGTATGTTTGTTCAGATCTGTGAAATCTATGCAAACTCAAACTTTTTCGCTCTTCTTTGGGACAACGACAATGTTGGATATCCAGTCCGGATACTTAACTTCTCAAATGAATCCCACTTTGATCAATT
Source organism: Kingdonia uniflora (assembly GCA_014058105.1). Classification (NCBI taxonomy): domain Eukaryota; kingdom Viridiplantae; phylum Streptophyta; class Magnoliopsida; order Ranunculales; family Circaeasteraceae; genus Kingdonia; species Kingdonia uniflora. The sequence continues at coordinate 85,783 of JACGCM010000417.1, read as the reverse complement.
TCTCGATCTCGGTCTTTACTTCATCTCGGAGACGAGGTAAAAGTCGTCGTTATTTCTGTTTGACTAGTGTGGCATTGATATTGATGGCTAACTTGTGGCAAGCCATGGCCGGATCGACTCTGGGCATTTCTTCGAAAGACCATGCAAAAATGTCTCGATTGAGTTGCAAGAACTGAATGAGAGCATCTTTCTAGTGCTGAACCAGCTTGGTTCCGATGAACGTACCTCTACTAGGTCCATCAATGTTAAAATATTTCGTGGGCTCCTCTGTAGGTGGTTGATCGCTGAGGTTATCAACTTTATGTAATTGCTATGCGGCTAATCTGTCGGAAGTATTTAGGGTGGCAGAGACAGTATTTTTACAAGCTTGGGAGAGTTTTTAACTTCCTTTGATCTCATAAATATCATTGTCGTGCTTGATGTTAGGTGGAAGCGATTGTTTCCATATTGTGTATTCAACAGCGGCCCATAATCCTAAGATAGCGAGATTTGGCATTGATGACATAAAAAATGGCATCTATAGTGGCTGGTCCTGTGGTAATAGGTAAGATGATCTTGCTTACTCATTCCTCCCTGGAGCCATTGAATCCACTAATGTCGGTGTCACTCTGAATAACTTGGTCGGCCAAACCTATTTGGTCGATTGTACCCTGAAAAAGAATTTTAATACCCCTCCCAGTATTGATCATCATTGTGTGCATGACAAACTGTTTCATCTTTAGAATTATGACTAACGTATCATGATGTGAAAATTTGACCTGGCTAGTATCGCAATCTTCAAAGAAAATTTCGAGTCAGCGATTACTCGACTCGGGAAGAAGTTTGGCTTCTTTATCTTGAGGTATAGGATCACAACATTCCGAAAGCCTCCATCATTTTGATTGGTTAGAATTGGAAATCTGATTGATTTCGATCATATTGCTGAGGTGCATATAGTAGAGATGCTTCTCCTTGGCTTTATCATTGACCTGAACAATTTCGAGTTGTTTCTTATAGTTCCCATCTTAGTATGACTTCAGGTCAATAATGTATTCGAGCATCAATCCCTCCTTGATAATGTACTCAAGCAACTGCGGTAGAGCATAGAAATTATCAGTAGTATGATGATTTACCTTATGATGTAGGCCAAATGGTTGATTCTTGATGGGCTTCAGTGGTTGAGAGACTGGGTAGAGTGGGTCCTTCAATAGCATTGGAAAAATTGTGGAGATGCGGACGTTCAGCTTTGGGAGGATGGGTCTGCTTTGCGGGCTACTTTTTTGGGGGTACCCAGTGTTCCCCTTGGTATGTTTCTGATCTCTATGTTCCTCCTTGGGTTCGCTGGTTCGATCTGTAGATGGGGCTTTGGTGGAGATGATAGATTTAGTAGACTTTTATCGCTCAGACATCATCCTCTCCAAGTCGATGTAGCCGTTGACTTTAGTGATCATCTCCTCTAATGTCGCAGGTTTGTTAAGGAAGAGGTATTTTTTGGCCTTGCAGTCGAGTTGGAGAGCATTGGTGAAAGCGATCACAGCTATTTTTTGGTCGAGGATATCCACTTTTCTCACGAGCTCTAGGAATTTCTTTGAGAAGTCTTTAAGCTTTTCTCCATGTGACTGATTAAGACCGATAAGAGAATACAAGTTCTCCTCTTTGTCTCTGTTGTGAGCATATGTCTTGATGAACTGCTTCTACAGCTGATCAAATGTGTAGATAGATTCCTCAGGGAGAGAATGGAACCATCGAAGTGGTTCCTCCTGTAGACTTATAGTGAACAGACGGTAGATGATGTGGTTGAGATTAGAGTACAACCCCAATGAATCATGGTATTGCTGAATATGCGCATTCGGGTCAGTACCTTTGTATTTGCAAATTTTGGGAGCATGGAAACCTTTCGGTATCTCCATATCAAATAGTTCTTTGGCAATCGGACTTCCTTGTAACTTGTGGTATCGCCGGTAGTACCTAGAACTTGTGCCTCGGTCAACTCCTTAATCCGTTGGTCCATGCGTTCATTTGAGGCGAAATGACGTATTGGTTGAATCACTGGACGTGTTGGCTAGGGATGATGAGTTCCCGTACCTTCACTCAAGCGATCTCGTGCTGGAACTTGATGTATAGGTTACTGGTCTTCCTCATGACGGATTGAAATTTGGCGACCTCGACTGACTTCTGATTTAACTTCTCCCCCCAAATAGATGGAGGGCTGCAGTCCGTGTTGTAGATTTTTGGAAATGGCTTTACTGGCGACTCCCCGAGGTCTAAATCTTTCCCTTGCTGAAATACGGGAGGTCTCTGGAAGTTGATCGCAACCCTTGGCTGGAGGAGCTTGCTGAGTATTTTTCAGAGCCTTGAGTGCAATCTGCATCATTGTCATCTGATCTTCGTACCGTTTGAGCGCTGTCAAACGAGCTTGTCGTTCTCTGTCGAGCTATTTCTCTCGGAGCTTGTGATCCTTTGTCAACTGAAGTTCGAGTCCGGCGCGTTTCTCTGTCTCGGCATGGAGATTCGCTCGTAACTCTGTGAACTGTTCCGGATCCCCAGAAATTTTGAGCTGAGCTCCTGCGGTCGGTCGTCTGGAAGAAGCCATAATCAAAAATTGTAGTGAAAGACTGCCTTAGGGTATCGTGGAAATATAATCTTTCCCATAGACGGCGCCAAATGTAATGTCCAAATTCCGTAAGCTCGAAATGATTAGGAAATAGCTATCATGCCAATGAGCATGTAACAATACTCTAATGGAAAGTAAGAAATGGAAACAGGTGTTTTTAGCGTAGACCTTTGAACAGGTAAAAAAACCACGACCTCGTTGGGAGGATTTTTGTGAAAGTATCTTTATTGCTTGAGGCAGATATCTGTATTACAAGTGATCACTAAATATAAAAATGTTTTTGATCTCGTAAATAAGAAGTTTGTGTAATTTTCCTGGTCCCTGTCTCTTATAGAACTTTTCTTTTATATAAGTTTCCCACTGCTCTTCATCATGTAGAAGCATGTTTTCTGAATAATATGGTTAGTGGCAGTTGGCTGAATAACTAACGAGTTCGTGGGAGACAGGTATCTTTGATTGGGTAATACTTTCCAGGTTTAGCTTGATCCGCATTCTTGAGTAGTTCGTGGGACTGGTTGAAATGTTGACTGAAGTGCTAAAAATGCGTGAGCCAGAGATAGAGGTAATTCGAGCTGGGTGAGCTCGACTTTGAACGAGATCGAGGGATAAGTCCTTACTTATGCCTAAAAATCCGGTTGAAGGTATAGCGGCCTAGAAAGGGGACGACGATGAAGAAGAGGATTGGAAAGATCTGGATTCAAGGATTGCGAGCGGGATATGTCTTTGTCTCGCTAAGAAATTTTTGGCAAATATGGCTGGAGAGAAGACCGTAAAGGGTCTTTGGGAAAAGCTTGAAAATTTGTGCCAAACGTAGAGTCTTTCGAATCACTTATACCACAAGGAGCAGCTTCATACGCTTTAGATGAATGAGGGTACGAGCGTTGGTGATTACCTAGGTTCTTTGAACGGGATCGTTTCGGAATTGGAATCTATTGGAGTTAAAGTTAAGGATGAAGATATGGCACTTCAACTCATATGGTCTCTTCTGTCTACTTTCAAGCATCTTCAACCTACGTTGATATATGGGAAGAAAACCTTGAGTTTTGAGGAGGTTACAAGTATGCTTCTTTCTAAGGAGAGAAGGCCTAAGGGTAGCGAATTCTTGGGGAAAAACTCTGCAATGGTGGTTAGTGGTAAGATAAGCTTTAATAGGTTCAGAAAAGAACTTATTGGAGCTGTGGTCGATCGGGTCATTATAGATCAGATTGCAAAGCGGGGAAGGATATAGGAGCAAGTTTGACAAGAAGTTCCAAAAGTGACATAAACAAACTGGCAATGGTTATTAGAAATGATGGTGACGAGGTGCTCCTCATGGTGGCCGCTGATTGTTCGCCCCACGATAGAGAATGAGTGTTTGATAGTGGGGATACAATGCATATATGCACATAAAAGGCATGGTTCAGCAATTATGCAAGGTGTGAGGGTAACAAGTTTATGTTGACGAGCGATGGCTCTCGAAGGCCAATTTTGGGAGTGGGTGATATTCGCGTTAGGATGTTCGATGGACGCATCGTAGTTCTTCATGATGTTCAACATGTCGAGTATGACTCATAATTTAATTTTACTTTCCAAGTTAGATAATGAGGGCTATAATTACTCCGGGCGAGGTGGAGTAATAAAATTTTATCGAAAGTCCTCTTTGATCATGAAGGAAGTTATAAGTGGGAACTTGTATGCATTGGCTAGTAAATCAATGGGTAGAAATGTGAAGGTTTCGTGTACCAACGGAGCTATAGAGATTTCTCGAAAATGGAATTTAGTTCAAGGTGGAGCAATGACATGGTCTACAAAGATAATCAGAAAGTGGGCTCCGATTGGTGGGTCTAGGATAAGCCAAGACTCGGGAAATTCTCTTAATTGAGAAGTGATAAAGATATACGATGCATGCAGTAGAAGAAATGGCTTTATCGCCAAGGTGGAGATTATTAGAAATACGGCTCAAAAATTGGGGAAAGTTGTTTGAACGATTGGGGAAGTTGTTCGAACGACAGAGTTCCCTTGAAGTCGCTCGAACGACCCAAGAAGTCGTTAAAACAAATTGAGCTCTTGGGTTAAAATTCCAGGGAGTAGGAAAAAGTTTGTTCGAACGACCTAATGACTCGTTCGAACGAAAATGGCTCTGTTTGGTTATTTCTAAGTTCGTTTCGAATGGGATTTAATCTAAAGCGATGGATTATCTTGTGATGCGTACTTCAGAGATGACCTAATGAAAAGCCTATAAATAGAGAGTGTATGTTAAAGGCCTCTGTACTGTGAGAAAGAGTTAAAAAGAGAAAAGGGAAAAATCTAGGGTTTTACTCTGGTGAGATTTCTTGGGTTTTCCTTCTAGGGTTTCTTGCTGGGGATTATCTGTAAAGGTAGAGGTGAGGTTTGAGTGATCGCTGAAACTTCTTATAACCCTTAGTATAATAATATATTCGTCATGCTTGTCGGGGGTGGTTTTGATTCTGTTTAGGGTTTCCACCTAATTTAAACTTTGTGTCTGTGATTTATTGCTTTGGATTGAATTCTCTGTGGATAGTTTATAGATCATTATGTTCTTGCTAAATCGCATTGTGCTTCCGCGTTGCGATTTTCCCCCTCGGTTTCCCAAGTAGAAGTGTATTCCGTTGCTCTTATACCACTTAATCCACAATATAATAGAGAAGCTCTAGTTAGCAGAAAAAAATACGAAGAACACCAATTGGTTGGGAAAATAAGAGATTCAATTGCTAAAAACAAAGTAATTACAATAATAATATTCTAAACCCTTAGTTCTTCCTCAGAACTTTTACTAGATCTAACATAGGTAGAAAAATGACCTAAGTTCCATTTAAATACTAGGGAACTCGAAATAATAAAAGAACGGATCTTAAGGCAAAACTATGCCTAAAATTACAAACTATGCCAAAGTCGTTCGAACGGCATCAAAACTCGTTCGAACGACTTTTAGCCTAATTGGTCTAAAACCCTAGAAAGTTGACAACTCGTTCGAACAAAAATTCTCTATAGGCTAAATTGTAGAGAGCATGAAAAAGGTCGTTCGAACAAAATTTGGAGTTGTTCAAACGACTTAGGTTTCCTGGGCCAAATTCCAGAGAGGCTGTATTGGGTCGTTCGAACGATTCTCAGCCTCGTTTAAACGACTTTGGTTAATTTTCTAATTTCCCTAGATCCTCTTGGATCATGGCTCCCCCCCTTAGGAGCCTTGAGCTCCTGCTCAAGTTAGAACTGAAGATATGGGAATGCGGCGATGCCCAATTCCCTGTTGTGCCACCTTGACTTACTTGGTAGCTGATACATCTTCCTAACTCGGAACGACTCAATACCACCCCATCTTGTAGTATGAACTTTCCTCTCTAGAATACCATTCTCCTACAATGGATCTTCTCTTTCCATCCATAAGTCATCATCTGATGGTAGGCGAGTGTCGATTGTAGAGTCTTCATCAAATAGAGATGGCTAAAACAGCTTTAAATGCTCGGCATTAATCACCGAATACATCGGCATAGAAGGTAGTAAATTCAATTCATACTCACATGTCTTGCCTTACAGTAACTTTCGGTAAAACACACTACGCCTCTTGGGATCATCATATCCTGCAATATACCCTGACGTAACAAAAGGTTGTATCTGCATAGAAACCAACATAGTGAAAGTAGTTGGTAATGGGGGTCGAGATAACCTATAAGCCATTTTGTTGCCCATTCCCTTTTTATACTATATAATCAAGGGAAATTATTGGAGAGAGGACATCCCCTTCATCTGGCGAGCTTGCTGTAGCTTGGACTGTATAGCTAGAAACTAGAACAGTTTGTGATCAAAATGCACCACAACCTCCTTTTATAACTTCCTCATGTCGGTTTGTTTCTTATAAGACGTTGTCATTATAGACAACACTCTAGCCGACGTACCCTCTTGAACCGGTCATACCAATAACACAAACTTACTACTCGTATTAACCAACCACTTCGCCTGAGTCGCCGTTACTAAATTAGATATAGTAAAATGCTTCTCACAAGCATTGATATGGAACTCCTTTCCCTCCTTCACAAGACGATACTTGCAAGCTCTACGGTAATGAATCGCATCTCAGTCCCAAAGATAAGGGCTACCCAAGATGAGTTAACACACATCTAAAGGAACCACCTCACACGTCACTTAATCAATAAACCTTTTAGTGATAGCAAACTTGAATGTACACTGCTTTGTGATTATCAAATCCGTATCTTTCTGAATCCACCCCAAACCATACAGCTTAGGAAGAGTTGTAGTCATTAAACTCATCTTCTACACCAACGCCTCAAAAATCAAAATTTTCTGACTACTCGGATCCACAATGGCCTCAACTAAAATCTGTTTCACCTGAATACTGACATAAAAAAGTTCTTCCCAACTCTCCTCCTCAGTAGCCAAATTCCGCTGAAACATAAGTATAAGCTTAAGATTCAGTTTATCTAAATTTGGGAGGTCAATAACCTCTGTGGCTAGTACATATCTCTCTTTCTTGCTCTTCTTCTCCTTCGGCCTAAGCTCCGAGTAAAGTTTCTGACAATAATCAGAAATATGCCCACTCGCCTTACAATGATTGTAATGATACTCCTTAGATGAAGAAGACCCCTCTCCTTTGGCCTCTCCCTTATGCTCGTTTTTCCAACTAGACTTGGACCCCGACTTGATCTTTTCATCTTTTTGTTACTCTTCAAGTACTTGCCTTTAATAGTAATTACCTTCACGGTAGCGTCCTTGATATTGGCCACAAGAAAGAGCTTCAACTTTCCTTGAATGGACTCCAACAAACCCCTCGTGTACTTCATAAACACCTCATACTCGTCAACATCAATGTCCAAAACCAAAGCTTTATTATGAAATGCCATAGTTTACTCCTGTACGGATTGCTCAAACTTTTGGCACAAATTGTGCCATTTATACCATCAAGTGAGACGCAATTATTCTACTAACTCCCTTACAGTAGAAGTTAGGTTGGAAACTATTATTTCCAAAGTCGTGAGTCGATCATTAGAATTGCTCATCTCCAAATCGTCATTCTTCTTCGAATTAGGTTTGCGATGGATCTTCAATGAACTTACTAGCTTCTCTTTCGTTTGCTTGAAACGGTCACGTGTAGAGACCATAAACCACAATCAACCCCCTGAGAATCGTAACTGGAAAACTAATACCAAATTGGCATCAGAGCGCGGTTAAGATATTGGGATTACAGTTCTTGAAGATTTTGGGGTTCGATGGTTAAATCGAATATTTGATTTTTTCAAGATAGATTTGGTTTTGGTTATTTTGGCTACATGATTTTCTTAAGCGGTGGAGTTTGGGACGAAGAGATTTAGATGAAAGTAATTTTGTACACAAGCATGGCATGGTTTATGTTGTGAGAAAGGGTTGAACATGGTTTTTTGTTCAAAGAGGAGCGGTTCTGGCAAAAGCTTCAAAAGTTTGGTAAGGGGGGATGACTTTTTTTTCTCCAGGACTGATGTTCATTAAATTTGATAATCGTGGTGGCACCTTAAGTTATTTACCATGGTAGATTACCAAATTAGCGGGTTACAATTTTATGAATCATGGTTCGTGTCATGATAAAGTGTGTCGATGTGCGGAGACTCTAGGTTTGCAACATAGAGTCAGATTTTGCAGGTTTGTTCGACATGACCAGGTTAAAGTGTAGTATTTAATTTTTCCTTTCTAAATTAAACATACACTGGTTCTGATTTTTCTAGTATAGGCAAAATTGTGTAATTTCATTGGTATGATGAAATTATTATTTTAGAGCCTCTTTCTATGATGGAGTTCAGGGGTGGACTTGATGGTACTTATGAAGATGTGTTCAAAGCAAAAGTTAGAGCGGTATAGTTTCATGGCTGTAGGTAAAGAAATCACAGAAGTATGGTTTATCACGGAGAGAAAAGAAGCTAATGGATGTTCGTCGGTTTTGACGAAGGTATCCAGTTTTGGGTATGAAAATATTTTGACGTGGGTAGCGGATAAGAAGTAAACAAGTTCTGTGGTTTTGTTGATGGGTTTGTTCACGCTATGGATGGTCAATGAATTGAGGTTTTTTGCTGAGGTAGAGATTGTTAGGATTACAGCTTAAAATAAGGGAAATTTGTTCGAACGAGTGGGGAAGTCGTTCGAATGGCAGAGTTTCTGTTGAAGTCGTTCGAACGAGTCATGAGGTCATTCGAACGAAAAAGGCTCTGTTTATTTGTTTCTAAGTTCATTTTGAAGGGGATTTAATTAAAAGTGATGTTTTATCTCGTGATGCGTACTTTGGAGATGACCTAATAGAGGGTCTATAAATATAGAGTATGAGTTCAAAGCCTCTTAATACAGTAAGTGAGTTAAAAAGCCTCTGTGTGAGGAACTTAAAATCTAGTAGAGATGTAGCCTCTGTGGTATACCTTGTAAAGAGTTGATCTTTATAAGGAAGAAGGTGGAGGGTGCTGTTCTCTTGGGATTTAGTGGTGAGAGTGGAACTACCTCTTGGTTGCAAAGAAGAAAAATCAAGGTAGAGAGAAAATTGAAGGTTTTCAAGAACAAGATATGCAACATGGGTTTTGTTGAGATAATCTTCGATGTTCATGATGGATCTCTTATGTTTCTTTAATCTCTTGTAAATCTATGTAAGGATTATTGCGAGATTAGGGATTTTCATGTTTACAGGAATCCCTTGAGTACTTGTAATTCTTGGAGTGAAACTTAGGGTTTAAGAGGAGTTCGATTATAATTGATTTCGATTAAGCAATTAAAGCTCTAAAAGGAATTCTTCCACCCATCGTGCGTTCTTTGTACTATTTTTATTCTATTTAGGGTTTCTCTATTCGTATTATGGATTAAGTGGTGTCAGAGCGGTGCTTCGTTTATCCCTGGGCGATTCATGATTTTACTTTGAAGCCTCCTTTTGAAGTGTGTTTAGGGTACTTGCCATAAACCCCTTTTTGGCATTTAGTCTTGGCGATAAGACGGTATCAGGGAAGGAGAAAGAGGAGCAGGTTAAAGCTCAGCGGTTCATTAAGAGGATAAGCAAGGTTCATGAGGCAATTGAAGCACAGTTAAAGAAGACTCAAACGAAGTATAAGGATCATCACGACAAGTATCAGGTTGAGTGTACTTTTCAAGAGGGTGACCTAGTTTGGTTGTATTTGGGCAAGGAACGGCTTAAGGAGGATAGTATTCTAGAGAGGAAAGTTCATACTACAAGACGGGGTGGTATTGACTCGTTCTGAGTTGGGAAGAAGGGTCAGCTACCTAGTAAGTCAAAGTGGTACAGTAGGAAATTGGGCATCGTCGCTATAGTGGCAATTTTTTTCAAAATGAGAATCTTTGCCAATATATATTCATAAGGAGAATATAATAAAAAATAGATAAACAAGACTTTACGTAAAAAACTCAGTAAAAGCTGAGAAAAACTACGACCTCAAGGAGGATTTTGATGTAAAATCCAGTAAGATGTTAGTTATTACAAGTTTTTGGAGTAATTGTAGGTATTAAGAAGTAGAGGATGACAGAGTTGCATATTCTTGGATCCTGAATCATCTATTTTTTACATGTATTTATAGTAAATATATGCAGTTTACAAAAAAAAAAGAATTAGTCTTCTATTCTGGGAAGAATGGGCAAACTTCACAGATCTCTAATAACTATTTTCTTAACCAGGCACAACGACTACTTTTTTTAGGTCGAGGACTAAAGATATTATCTCGAATGCTATCTATCTTCGATCATGTACGGCTTTCTTCGGCTACGCTTTGCTGGCTTAAACTTGTCGAATCTGGGGAATATACTACTACAATTTCCCCATTCTTGACATAAGTACTTGTGATTATGTCTAAAAGAAATTTGAAGCGGAAAAGGTTGCCGAATTTTATTACGAGTCATCATTGTCATTTCTGAGGTAAAAGTAAATTATATTTGGTCGGATCATTCCTAAAGAACAATTAATGCGGTACAATGAACCTGGCAGACTAAAGTTTGGTATAAATAGGCGGTATAAGGAGGGTGTTACAGTTATTGTTTGGAAGGATGCCACCCCAAGTACGGCGTAATATGTCGTCGGAGGATGATGATGGTGAGGAATTTGAGATAAAGTGTTTTCCCATACTAGGCCTTAGTAATGTATCCTTTAATCCTGTCACGATATGGATGGTGGGGGAAGGTATTGTCAGAGAGTGATTGTATCTCTGGGAACCATTTTGGTTATGATGCGGTGCTGATGGTAGTGGATTATATCATTTTGGGGGAGAAGGGATAATTGTTCATGTTGAAGACGAGGATTTGAAGCTTGGATGGGCGCCTAGTGATCTTGCCGAATGTAGGAGGCTTCTTACAATTTTTTGCTGCCTTTCATTTGTGGAAGGATCTCTTAGAAGTTTAGTGACTTGAGATTCATTGAGCTTCTTAGGACTGTTGCTCTTAGTACCAGAAATAATGCCAGATTCTAGTGAAAAAGGCTTTAATGTCAGATTCTGGTGAAAAGAAATACAAAGTAATTAGTCATGTAAGTCGAATGTAAAGATAGTAGTGTAGTTTGATGCAATATAATCGAAGGATATAGTTATCGAAAGCAATATGTGATAGTTTATTTATCAAATAAAGATCTTTTCTTCGATTTCTTCTCGTGTTTGTTTATGTTGTTGTCGACTATATATATGTATATGTTTTATTATCGAAGTTAACTGTGAGGAAAGTGAGTGCTGGAAAGTCTTAACGACTCGAAGTATAGTTGGTCAAGTGGGTCCAAGAACGGATTTTGAGGTTGATTGAGGTGACTATTAAAAATGTATAGTTCCGAGGTGAATTAAAAGTTGGTTGGTTGAATTTGACTGTGGAGTGCTATAAACATCCCATGTTTTTTAAATGAGAGTCATTGTGGTTTGAAGAAATCGTGAATATGAGATCGCAGGCGTGTAATGAGGTATACAGTCGTATGCAAGCAAAGTATTGGGATATATATGGTAAGTCTATCAGACTACTGCGTAATGTCAATATTCACTTGGAGGATCCTGTGGAATCTGATTATGATGGTATGAGCGAGGCAGAGGCCAAGGATGCTGAGGAGGATTTTTTGTTTCGTTACCAATTGCAATATTAGACTCATCCTGAGCGTGTGAGTTTCATATGGACTCGCGCGAAGAAGTTGGTGAAGAGAGAAGATGATGTTGCAGTTAGGGGTTTGTAATGTGATGATTACGGAAAAAAGACATATAATGGTTGAATTGATATAAATATTATATTGAAAATTGAATTTGGTGTGATAATAAATTGTGATAATAAATTGTCGAAGTTTTGGCGTGATTTTTTTTATTGTTGAATGAATTTTGAGTTAAAAAATATTGAAATGTAAGAATGGCTTAGTAACATAATTTTGTCGATTGAAATTTGAATTGGGGAGTTTAACGAATGGAGGCCCAAAATATAGGGGTTTGTAGATTAAATAGAAATAGGGGGATGAGGCTAATGAATTATGGCAAGGTGTATTCCTTTGGGTGAAATTTTGAAGTATAAAGAAAATGATGTGGTATTTGTGCGAGAAAATTAGGTATACACTGTTGAAGACGAATGTCTCAGAGGAAGTGCTTCGAGATATGGAAGGTTTGGAGGTACAGTATGGAAGTTTATTGGCGTTGAGAAGGTAAAGTGTCAAAGACCTCGAGAAGAGACGTATAAGGCGTTATGTTCGAGTACTCAAATGGTTACGAGGTGGGATGGCGAACAGTCGTGTAGAATCTATAAATAGTTCTAGGGTGAGCGACTGTTCATATTTTACAAACTCAGAAAAAAGGTTGTCTAGTACGAATTCAATAAGCTCCTTACTTGGATCGTTGCCAACAATTAGGAAGGAGGAGATTGCCGTGTTGATTGAAAGAGCAAAGCGGGTGAAAGCGATGGATACAAAGGCAGCAAGGTTACAAGGTTAGTAACTGTAACGATCTTACTTTCATTTATTTCTTTATGTCATTGGAATTGTGGTTGTATAGATAGATGTAGTACAATTGTAAAAGGAAGTCGCTTATGGTGAGGAAGATTATAGTTGGTGACAATCGGGGTTAGGGTTTGGTTGACAGAGGTTGGTTGACGGATGTGAATGGTGTTTCTCTTATGGGAATGGCGTTTCAGTGGTTAATAAAGGGGATTTGGTGCGAGACATGTGCGTAATTGGTGGTTAGGGGTGGTGAAAGAGTTGTTTGTGGCGCGGTGGGGATGTCGTGATCATAGGGGAATAGTTAGGATTTAATGTAAATTAGGTTAGATATGGCCGAAATTTTTGCCGGTAATGGCGATATTCTATTTTGGAATGATAGTGGTTTTGGTAGGAAAACGTTCAAGTTTCTTCGAAAACTTTCGCGATTCCTGAAAATGGGACAAGCACAGATCTAATGAATTATCGATGTTTATAATTTGAATAATAAAAAATCATCGAGAATTGAATGTATGCAGTAAGCGATGTATATGATATAAGAAACAAGTCATATAAGTGTATCGAGAATTGCATTATGAAATCAAACTGTAAGTATTGTAGCAGATAGTAATTGAGAATGATGTGTTGGGGAGTAATCTCGGTAACTATATGAAGATGAATATATGAACTTATGAGCATATTATGTATCAGGTATGATAGATACTAAATTTATAAAAAATATGGAATCTGATTTACAGGTTCTATAAAATGGTTGAACCAATTCAAAATGATGAGAAAGATATATACGTGAATCTTAAGGATGTAGTACCCCTGATGATTGATGTAAGGACATGTGTATAATAGTTAGGAGGTAGATATAGGGTAGGGTCGAGTAGTGCAGACATAACTAGTGTGGACAAGTATAGGGTGGCACCTAGTGTTGTCGAACTATCGGAGGAGGAAACTACTGAAACTGATGTGGATCACGGGCCTCAAGCTAGTGATCGACAAGGTAGTGGTGATGGGGAGGAGGATGTGGAGGAGGGTGAGGAAGCCTATTATGGGGTGGGTGCTGAAACGAAAGAAATATTAAATTTTAAGAAAAAGTACGGTATTTCGGGGGATATAAGGTTAGAGAAGTATCAGTATGAAATGATTGACCAAGAAATACCCCTGAATATGATTCTGGTTCATCAAGAACATATTAAGAAAGGGTTGAAACTTTCCTTTAGAGCTGACCAGAAAAAGTTGATCAACTTTTTTGATGTAGCACCTGGTCAGTTCAACCGGAATGTATATGATTTGTTTAGGGTATGTTGGGTGATAAATGGTCGATTTAAAGCCAGGGGGAGGAGTTGGTAATTATCGATGATTTGTGTGTGTACTACACGGTCAAGACGAATCCGCATAAATTAGGCTATCGGTACTTGGCGAGGTTTTTTAAGAGGCCGATGCTTTATGACATGGTGTCAACTAGAGGCTGATACACCGATGAACGTATACTTGTGTTTAGGAACTATGAGTTTGACCAAAAAAACCTTGGGGAGCCGCTAAAAAGAAAATTGTTTCATCTAGGTCTGCGGTTAGGTAACGTAAATGTTTAAGTTGGATGTTGACTCGAGTTAAATCTGCGTTTATAATACTGCTGTTGTTTTTGTGTTTATAGCATTGATGGAAGTCGGGAAGAAATCTGAAGTAGAAGAAGAATTGTACAAGATCAGGAGAAGATTCTTTGGAAAGATCGAAATCTTTGTAATCGATCAAGATCGTGTAAGCACCTTGTTCCAAGAGACCGAGTTAATGAGGTCGAGGACCAAAGGTGCAGAAGTAGCTATTATCGATGGAAAGATGTCGACAAAGAACAAGAGGGTTGCAGAGGCTAGCTTGCCACTAGAAAATCCTTCCTTGGCTGGGTATAATACTGATACATAGATAGATGCCATGCTTGGAGTATCTCTGGGAAGGAATAAGAAGAAAAGGGTGGCAAACTCTGTTGTTCCCCCGCTGCTTTCCCACAAGAGGAATACTCGACAGTCGACAATGGAGGAGGTCCCTGGTACTGTCAAACTAGTTGTGGGGGATGGGCGTCCTTCACGTAGTGCCGGGAGTGGACTCCCAAAGAAGAAGGGTAGTGGTGAGACGTCAAAGTCGAAATACGTCGAAGAGCTTGAGGCTGAGGCTGAAGTTCAGAAGAACATGGAGTTTTATACGTCTGGTACGGATGCACTGAAGATGGAGCTGGAGGATTGTTTGGTCGGTATTGCGAGTTTGTATACGTTTCTCTGTGAGGGTCAGTGAAACATGTCGAAGGTGAAAAATTTTATTGCTTTGCTTCATTTGAAAAAATTGGTAGGTCATTCGAATACTTAATATATAACTTTGTTGCAGATCAAGAAGTTGGTGACTGTTGCCATAGGCCGCATAGTTGGTAGTGGTGATCTGGCAAATCAGCTTGTGGAGTATAAAAGTATAGAGAAAGATTTGATCACGAAGAAGGAAGAGTTGAATGCAACGTTGAATACTTATAAGCTGGAGGCAAAAATGGCGAGGGATGATGCGCTTTCGTGATGCGAAGAAAGTGTCGGAGAAAGAAAAAATGGAGGCTTTAGCTCTGCAGAAAGTAAACTTTGAGAAAGATGTAAGGGAGCAGGTTGCCGAAGTGCAGAGGGCGATGGAGCTAAAGCCGAGCAGGTTCTCGATGAGGTGAGGGCTCAGATGAATGCAAAAAAATTAAAAAAATATAGGGAGGTGAGGGACTATTTTTTTGGACAGTACAAGAAGCTTGAGGCGAAGAAAAAGTTTTTCAAGGGGTTGGTGAAGAGTGGTGGTGTTGTCTTCGATGATATCTCAGAAGACGAAGTTTCAGATACTCCAGAAGAACTCGTGGAGATGGAAAACATCGATGATGTGGTGATGATGGAGGTTGATCATGCGCGCCTTGGGGAGTTATCAGATGTGCAGGTACTCGAAGGTGATCTGAATGTTAATGAAGTAAAATCTCCTTCTATAATGTAAAAAATTTGTGTAATCAGTACTATTTTGGTGGTAGTTTGTAAAAATGATCGGTGGGACCAAAACAATTTAATTTAGTAGTATGCGATGAATATTTGTATTTTGAAAAAAAATTATTTGCGAATTTTTTTTTTGCATGTGTTTTATAAATAATGCTAAGTAGTAGATTCGACAAAGTGATATTGTCGAATGTGACTGTAGATTGCAGTATATAAGTAAGGAACGCTTGTTTGCGTGATATGTGAAAGATGACCATGAAATGTCAAGTAATGAGAATGAGGACTAGATGTGTATCCCTAGATGGGTATCAGAATTTAGATTTGAGAAAAACAAGAGCTCTTTTAGAGGTTGTTTGATAAGTAAGGAATGCTAAGTAGAATATCCTATAGCGGGATAGTGTTCGCGTAAAATTGAATGATAGTCTGGATGCGTACTTGTCAAGTATTGATCGAGATCGAATAAAAATAGTAAGAATTTTGTTTGTCTGATGCATACTTGACAAGTATGGATTGAGATCAAATCAAAAATAGTAAGGATTTTGTTTGTCTGATGCATACTTGTCAAGTATGGATCGAGATCAAATAAAAAATAGTAATGATTTTTTTTGTCTGATGCATACTTCTCAAATATGGATCGAGATCAAATAAAAAATAGCAAGGATAGTGTTTATCTAATGCATACTTGTCAAGTGTGGATAAAGATCAAATTAAAATAGTAAGGATGATTGCTTGTCTGAGGCATACATGCCAAGTATGGATCGAGATCAAATCAAAATTATAAGGATAATTGCTTGTCTGAGGCATACTTGTCAAGTATGGACCGAGATCAAATCAAAATTGTAAGGATGTAAACTAACAATAAAATTTATTTATTTGAATTGATGAAAATGGTTACAGTGTACTTTCTGTAAAATAATTTCAGTTGGGCAGTATTCTATAGATATTCGAGCTGTATTTCATCTTCAGTCATCAGCCAATAAGTTTCACTATCTATTTTGTCACTGACAATGTATGGCCCTTCCCAGTTTTCTGATAACTTTCTAGAATTTTTAGGCGGAGTACTATCTTGGATCCGTCGTAGGACAAGGTCTCCAATACCAAATTTCCATTTTCAAACTTTTTTATTGTATGGTTTCTTCAATGTATCATGGTATCATCCCAAATTTGCAATAACTTTGTCACGGGTTTCCTCTATCCAATTGAGGTTGCAAAGGATACCGAGTTCATTGTCTTCATCTTAAATTTTTTGTTGAGTACTTGGTAGATCGATGTCTAAAGGTATGACGGATTTGGAACCAAAAGCCATCATGAATGGAGTGCAGCCTGTTGAAATACGAGGAGTAGTTCGGTAGGCCTAGAGAATGCTGAGTAGTTCATCCACCCATCTTCCCTTCTTTTCGTTGAGACGTTTGCGTAAACCCTATTTGATACTTTTATTGATGGCTTCGGCCTGTCCATTGCCTTGAGGATAGTATGGCATGGATGTGGATAACTGGATTTTGTATTTGTAGAGGAAATCAAGTACTTTTGCGCTAATGAATTATTTGCCATTATCGAAGCGTATCATAAATGGGCAGCGAAACCTGGTGATGATGTGCTCCCAAAGGAACTTGATGACCTCATTTTCATCGGTATGGCATAGAGAAACTGTTTCAACCCATTTTGTGAAGTAATCAGTTGTGACTAGAGAAAATTTCTGGTTTCCCGATGCTTGATGGAAAGGACCAATGATCTCGATTTCCCATCGTTTGAACGGCTAGAGAACATTGCTAATATGCAAGTCGAGGGCTAGACTTTTGATGTCTTGAGCGTAGATTTGGCATTTGTAGCATTTACGTACAGAGTCTTTGTAGTCCTGTCTTATCTTGGGCCAGTATAATCCTTGCGTGAATACGCGTCGGGCTAATGATCTTCCTGAAACATGTACGCTACAGATACCTTCGTGAAGTTCTCGGATTTTGATCTGAGCTTGTTTCTGCAAGATGTATTCGATAAGTGGTCCCCCTCCTGTGATTCTATATAAGATGTGATCTTGGACGGTGAATCTGGGGTACTTGGCCAAAAGTGATCGGGCTTCTTTTTTGTTACTGGGGAGGATGTTGGAGTTGAGGTATGCGTAGATTGGCCTTCGCCAGTCTTCAGGGTCTTCGTCTTCAGTAATGGTGATCTACAGTGTTGACTGTATATCGAGACTGGAATGCTCGATAATTTTGAATTCTAAAGATCTTTTTTTACTGTCCCCCAACATGGCAGCGATGTAAGCTAATTCATCGGCATGCTGATTTTCTTGTCGAGGTAAGTAAGAGATTGCTACGTGTTTAAATTTTTGCATCATTTCTTCGACCAGAGCTGCATAATCAACCATTTTTTCTATTGTTTAAAATGTCTTGTTGTAATGATTTGCCATGAGTAAAGAATCGACGTACACTGTTAATTATTCCACTCCGAGTGCGAGTGCGAGATCGAGACCGTGTAAGATTCCTGCATATTCGGTCTCATTATTGGTATCATAGAAGTTTAGTTTTATAGCTTTCTCAATTCGATGATTGGAAGGTGTAACAAGGACGATGTCAATCCCTGATTAGTGTGGTCCAGCGGATCCGTCTGTAAAATGTCGCCAACCCAAACTTTTGGACCATGAGTCTAGCTCTACTATGGAATCATCTGTGAAGATTTTTTCGAGTTCTTCCCAATCGGGGTCCTCAATTGGAAAGTCTGCCAAAAAGTCAGTCACTGCTTGTCTCTTGACTGATATTTGTGGTTCGAAGAAAAAGTCATATTCGCCAAGAAAAATAGACCATTGCTGGATTCTTCGAGATTTTTCTTTTTTGGAGAGTACCAATTTGAGGGGGTACTTGGTGATGATTTTGATGGGATGAGCTTGAAAGTAGGGACAAATTATTTGAGAACTGTATACCAAGGCGAATAGTTATTTTTCTGTTGTTGTGTATCCTTTTTCAGCAGGAATGAGTGTTTTGCTGATGACGTAGAATTGGTTTCTCTACTCCTTCATCTTCTCGAATAAGAATGGAACTAATTGAGTCTTCAGTTGTGGATAAGTGCATTGTAAGTGATTCACCTTCAACTGGAGTACTCATGATAGAAGAACGCCACAAGCATCGTTTAAGATCTTGGAAGGCTAACTCACAGTCTGGAGTCCAAATGATTTCCTTGTGTTGTTTATTTGAAAGAGGAGTGAGACTGCCATGAAGTAGGAGGTAAAGAAGTTTGCATCGATCAGATGACTTTGAGATGAATATGTGAAGTGCGGTAATCTTGCCTACGAATTTTTGGACATCTTTTTTTATTCGTGGAGATGGCATCGGAATGAGCGGTTTGATTTGTGCTGGATCGATTTTAATCCCTATCTTGCTAACCAGATGTCCCAGAAATTTACAAGATATGACTCCAAATTGGCATTTCTCTAGGATGAGTTTTATCTGGTATTTACGAAGGATATCGAAGATGGTTTGGAGATTGTTATAGTGATCTTCTCACTTCAAGCTTTTGCATATCATATCATCAATATAGACTTCTATAATTGTACCGAGATGATCTTTAAACATTTTAGTCACAAGTCTCTGGTAAGTAGCTCCTGCATTCTTTAAACCAAAAGACATTATTGTGTTACAGTTTATACCTCTTTCGGTAATGAAGGTTGTTTTTTCCTGATTTTCTTAGGCGAGTGGAACCTGGTTGTAGCCGAAGGATGCATCCATCATAGAAAGAAGTTTGTGTCCTGCGATAGATTCGAGAAGTTATGGAATGAGTGGTAGCAGAAAACTGTCTTTGGGTGTGAACTTGGTGGGTTCCGTAAAGTCAACATACACCCTGATCTTGCCATTTTTCTTCGGTACTGCTACCATATTAGAAACCCACTTTGGATATTTAGCTTCCCGAATAAATCCTACCCGAAAGAGTTTATCAATCTCTTCATTCACTGCATCGCGGAGGCGGGGAGCTAAATTCCATCATTTTTGAAAGATAACTTTACTATCTGGAAGGAGATTAAGTCGGTGGCATGCAATTGATGGGTCGATACCGGGCATTTCTTGAAAAGTTCAGGCAAAATATGTCGATGCTTTTCTTAAGTAGCGGGATCATGGCTTGTTTTTTGTCGGTTGACAGCTTGGATCCGATGAAGATTGTACGTCCCGGACCATCAAGTTTAACAGATTTGACCATCTCGGTGTCATGCTGCTTGAATATAGGTGATTCCTCTTGCTGTAGCTGTTATGCATTAAGAAGTTTTGTTGTATGAGGGTTGGTTGTGGTATTTTTGCACATTCGTGCAACTACTTGGCTACCTTTGATTTTGTAAATTTTGTGATCTATTGGAAAATGTAATGCTAGATGATAAGTATAAGGTACTGCTTTAATTGAATATAACCAGCTGCATCCTAAAATTCCCAAATATTTAGACTCAGGATCGGTGACAAGGAATTTTACGAATGTAGTTTCTGATCCCGCCTGAACCGGCAAAGTGATCTCTCTTATGGCTGATTCTTTTAAACCATTGAAGCTAGTAATTGTTGTTGTCGAGGCTTTTACAAAATCTGCGAGGCCTAGGACTTTAAGTGTTCTTCTGAACAATAAATCTGTTGCGCTTTCGGTATCGACGAGAAGTGTATGTAGGTAGTCCTGTCCGACTTTGAGCATAATGACGAGAGGGTCATCATGAGGATATTTAACGTGGTTGGTGTCACAATCCTCGAAGGTAATATGGTAAGGACATTTCAATTTGCTTGAGTTTGGGAGAAGTTTTGCTAATTTATCTGTGGGGGTCATTTTACAACAGGATGTAACCCGGTCATCTTTTTTTCTTTTTTTTTTCTTTTTCAATCTCAATCATATACAGGTAGCGAGCTTGTCCCTGGACTTGATTTTGCTCAACTTCTTTATTTTTTGCTTCATTCTCAAGAAACTTTTGGATGTCGATGACATAATTATGAAGTCTTCCAGCTAATAGGATATGATAAAAGATTCACATGAGGGAGTAGCAGTTGTCAGTTTCATGACTATGCACATTGTGATACTGATATAAAGGTCTATTGGGGTGATCAGGAATAGTTTATGGTGCACGATAATACTCATCTCCCTTGATCATCGGCAAGATAGTTGAGAGAGTCGTTGTTATTGGCGGTAGGACTGGGACTAGTCTATCAGGTTTGTTGTCCCTTCTTTTATTGTTGTCGGTGTTTCTGTCGCGTTGCTTGGGTGCTTCAGTAGTTACCGCTCGTTGGGATGGGGTCGAAGATGTTTTTCGAGAATAAATGGCAGATGAGCTCTTCATCTTATCTTTCTTTGATCATTCTAATTCGATGTAATTGTTAACTACATCAATTATTTCCGTGACTATTCTCGGTTTGTGCAGAGTAAGCTCTTATCAAACTTTAGAGTCGATGTGCAGGGCGGAGGTGAATGCTGGAACTACGATTTTAAGGTATAAGTTCCCAATTTTCTTTGTTTCTTGTAAAAAGCGTTTGTAAAAGCTTGCCAATGTCTCTTTTGCACCCTGCTCGAAGAAAAACAAGGAATCGACAGTGATTTCTCACTCTTTAGCATGAACATAATTGGATTTGTAAAGTCGCTGCAACAGGTTGAACGTGGTGATGGAGGCCTCTTGGATAGTGTGGAACCATCGGAGCGGCTCTTCCTTTAGGCTCATGTTGAATAGCCTATACAGCATGTGGTCGAGTTTGGAATATAACCCAACTGCGACTTTGAAGTATCGAACATGGGTAAGCGGTTTAGTCATACCTGCATATTGAATAAATTTTGGCATATGGAATTTTTTTTGGATGGGCATAACTTCTAGATGGGGGAGATGGGGTTTGTCTCAATTCTACCAAGTACGGATTTTCAGCCCGGGATGTCAGAGTTTATTGCCTGGATCCTGTTGTTGAGGTTGTCCAAGGTGATAAACTATTGTGGGGGAAATGGTAAGGCTGCGACTTACTCCCTGCTCTTCTGGTCCCAATCGATCCTTGATTGATCTTCTTTCAGGTGGGGGAGTATGATGACGCGTACGTCAACTTTCTTGAGTTGTCGATGCTGAGGATGCTAAATCAACATATCGATAAGCCCTGTTTGGATTTCCAGACCTGGATCGAGAGATTCGTAACTCGTCTTCTCTTGGTTGATCATCGCGTTGAATCGTTCTTGATCTGTGCTCGCTCCGGGCGAGTGGAGAGGACGTCTAGCGGCCAGTTAGTCAATATTGTGTTCTCCTCAGTCTTTCCATTTCTTTTTGATGTGTTTGACTCTATTAACCTAAGGCTTTCCTTCGTTCATCTTTCTTCGTTTAAAGAGCTTGAGCGTGAACACACTGATCCTCCAGTCTTTGGGCTTTTTCTACAACCATTTGTTTTTGAAGCTCAAGTACTGCAGCACGTAGATCAACCGTTCCGATTATGGGATTAATTTCCTGATCTCTTTCAGTGCTGGAATGGCTTCTTAGGTTCATGTTTGTCATCGGATGGTTCTTAGATCAGTAGTGGTAAAAAAGTGTGGTAATTCCCACAGACAACACCAACTGTAGTGATGAGTTTTTCGGAAGGAGAATCTTCGCCAGTACTTATTTGTAAGGAGAATGTAATAAAGACTAGATAAATAAGAATTTACGTGGAAAACTCAGTAAAACCTGAGAAATACCACGATCTCATGGAAGATATTGATGTAAAATCTAGTAAGATGTTAGTTATTACAAGTTTTTAGAGTAATTGTAGGTTTTAAGAGGTAAAAGATGATAGAGTTACGTATTTTCGGATCCTGAATCATCTATTCTTTGCATGTATTTATAGTAGATACATGCAGTTTACGAAAAAAGAAAGAACCAGTCTCCTATTCCGGGTGGAGTGGGCGAACTTCACGAATCTCTAACAGCTCTTTTATTGACCAGGTACAACAACTACTTTTATAAAGTCGAGGACTAAAGATATCTTCTCGAATGATATCTGTCTTCGATCATGTACGGCTTTCTTCGACTACGCTTTGCTGGCTTACGCTTGTTAAATCAGGGGAATATGCAACTACAACCGCATTCCCACATCTCCAGTTCTAACTTAAGAAGGAGCTCAAGGCTCCAAAAGGGGGGAGCCATGATCCAGGAGGATCTAGGGAAATTAGAAAATTGCCCAAAGTCGTTCGAATGACTTTGGCGCAGTTTGTGATTTTTAGGTGTAGTTTTGTCTCAAAATCCATTTTTTTTATTATTTTTGAGTTTCCTAGTATATAAAGGGAACTTGGGTTATTTTTTTATTTATGTTAGATCTAAAAAAAGTTCTGGGGAAGAACTTAGGGTTTATAGTATTATCATTATAATTACTTTGCTCTTTGCAATTGAATCTCTTATTTTTCCCAACCAGTTGGTGTTTTTCATATTTTTCTGCTAACTAGAGTTTAAAAGTCGTTCGAATGACTTTGGCGTAGGTTATTATTTTGTGACATAGTTTTGCCTCGAGATCTATGTTATTTGGTATTTTTAGTTCCCTAGTATATAAAGGGGACTTAGTTTATTTTTCTAGATCTATGTTAGTTCAATAAGAGTTCTGAGGAAGAAACTTAGGGTTTAGAGTAATTCAAGTTGTAATTAATTGATTTGAGCAATTGAAGCTCTTTAAGAAATTTTTCCTAATCCAATTTCTGGGTTCTTCATACTTTTCTGCTAACTAGGGTTTCTCTTCGCATTGTGGATTAAGTGGTATTAGTTTTCTAGCTACAATCTTCGAGGGTTGATTATGATTTATGGTCTCTACACGTGACCGCCTCAAGTAAACGAAGGAGAAGCTAGTGAGTCTATTGAAGATCCATCGCAAACCTAATTCGAAGAAGGAAGATTTGGAGATGGGCGATTCTAACGATTGACTCACGACTTTGGAAGCAACAGTTTCTGACCTAACTTCTACTGTAGGGGAGTTAGTAGAACAATTGCGTCTCACGAACCTTGCGAAGGCTTCCGCTTCAGTGAAACGGTGAGCCCGCTCGAGAAAGAAAGGGGTTATGAAGGTGGATGGTGACGACAATTTTACGGAGATCGATAGTGATTCTAGTAATGCCGAATTTGACAAAGAGCGACCGGGTATTGGTAAGTCATCAAATCCTATACGTAATCTTTGTATCAATTTTAAGATTGAAATTCCGGTATTCGACGGTTCGATCGATGCCGAGAAGTTGGATAATTGGTTAAAAACTTATTTAAGCGATCGGGTATTGATAGGTTTCTAACCTATCTAACCAATTATGCAACTTCTGGGCATCGACGGAACCATCGAATATCGAAATTCAATCTTAAAGTCAATACGAAGATTACGCATAGGATTTATTGACTTACCAAAACCCGGGCGCTCCTTGACAGATTCGGCATCACTAGAATCACTATCTATCTCCACATTATCCCCATCTCCACCCATCTCCACCCACCTCCCTAACCCCTTTCTTCCTCGAGCGGCCTCGCCATATTACCGAAGCGGAAGCCTTCGCGAGGTTCATTAGACTCAACTATTATACCAACTCCCCTAGAGTAGAAGTTAGGTCAGAAACTGTTGTTTCCAAAGTTGTGAGTTGATCGTTGGAATTGCCCATCTCCAAATCGTCCTTGTTCTTCAAATTAGGTCCGCGATGGATCTTCAACGGACTTACTAGCTTCTCCTTCGTTTGCTTAAGACGGTCACGTGTAGAGACCATAAACCATAATCAACCCCCCAAGAATCACAACTGGAAAACTGATATCACCTTGGTGAATGGTGAACCACTACCCAATATTGGGTTATATCAGACTT
Organism: Kingdonia uniflora; assembly: GCA_014058105.1. NCBI lineage: Eukaryota > Viridiplantae > Streptophyta > Magnoliopsida > Ranunculales > Circaeasteraceae > Kingdonia > Kingdonia uniflora. Next base: position 61,510 of record JACGCM010000417.1, on the reverse strand, counting down.
TTGTTATAGAGTCTTATGAGATCAAGAAACAAGTACACGAACTCCTGGAGCAGAGAGTTACTAATCCAAGTTGCTCACCTTGTGGTTCTCTGGTGTTACTGGTGCCGAAGAAGGATGGGTTTGGAGGATGCGTGTGAATTATCGGGCGTTGAACAAGATTACGGAAGTGAGGAGTTTTATGGGTTCTTGTCAGTACTTACGGAAATTTATTCGGCCTTTTTCACAAATAGTCATACCTTTGCATTCTTTGGCAAAGACCGGAGTACAGTTTGTGTGGGAAGAGCACCATGGGAAGACTTTTCTGTTACTGAAGCGCAAGATTATGGATACACCAATATTAGCATTGCCCAATTTGCAGTGGCCTTTTGAGGTTGAGACAGATGCGTCATACTATCTATTGGGGGCAATCTTTTTAGAGGATGGGAAGTCGGTTGCTTACCATTCTGAGATGTTTACAGGAGCAATATGCAACTATCCTACCTACGATAAGGAGTTTTACATGCTATATCAATTTGTAAAATATTGGCAGAGTTACTTATTGGGAAAAGAGGTTGCGATACATTCCGATCATAAACCATTACAATTCTTATCTATGCAGTCCAGGCTTCAGCTGGCTCACCATATGAAGTGGATATCGTACCTTCAGTAGTTTTCCTTATTGATCAAGTATAAGAAAGGAGTAGACAATAAGATGGCTGATATGTTATCTCGACCCCCATTACCAACTCTTTCCACTTTGTTGGTAGCTATGCATATCCAGCCTATTGTACATTCTGAGTACATTTTAGGGTATGACAACGACAAGGAGCTCAGTGTGATTCACGAGAAGTTGCTGCAAGGGAATATATATGAGTATGTTTTGAAAGATGGTTTAATTTACAAGGGCAGTCTACTATGTATTTATGAGGGTGGAAACTGTTTGCAGTGGATTCGAGAGGCACATTGTTCCCGTGTGACAGGTCATTTTGGGGTTGAGAAGACTCTTTTGAATTTGTGGCATTATGTCTATTGGCTAAAGATGCAGGTAGATGTTGCTCGTGTGGTTCGTGTTTGCGTGCTATGTAACACATAAAAGCCTTCCAATAGGAAGATATGATTGTACTTACCATTGCCAGTTTCTAGTCGACATTGAGAGAGCATTTCGATGGATTTTATGGGTAGTTTTCCTATGACCAGGTGTAAGAATGACTACTTGTTTATTGTGGTGGATCGATTAAGCAAGATGATTATTCTTATTCCATGCCAGAAGATGGTCACGGGGGAAAGAGCAGCGCGATTATTTTTCATAGACGTCTGGAGGTATTTCGAGCTCCCTTCTTCTATTATTTATGATAGGGATAACCATTTTGGGGGCATTTCTGGAGATCGTTATGGGGGATGATGGACACTAAGTTGAAGAGAAGTGCCACCTTTCATCCGCAGACTGACGGGCAAACAGAGATAGTTAATCGCACTTTGGTACATTTATTATGGGGATTCCATTCTAAGCATCCTAAGACTTGGGATGAAAGTTTACCGTATCTTTAGTTTGCATTCAATCGGGCGATTCATGGTTCCACTTTGATGTCTCCATTTGGGGTACTTGCTGCAAGCCCTTTTGATTTGGTGTTTAGTCTTGGCGACAAGACGGTGTCAGGGAAGGAGGAACAGGAGCGGGTTAAAGTTTAGCATTTCATTGAGAAGATTAGCAAAGTTCATGAGGCGGTTGAAGCACTGTTGAAGAAAACTTAAGCGAAGTATAAGGCTCGTTACGACAAGTATTGGGTTGAGTGTACTTTTTAAGAGGGTGACCTAGTTTGGTTACATTTGGGTAAGGAACGGCTTAAGGGGGAAGGTAAGAAGCTTAAACCTATTCATTATGGTCTATTTTTGATACTCAAGAAGATTGGTGACAATGCATTCCAGTTGGATTTGCCCCCTTTCATGAAGATGTGTTCGGTAATTAATGTCCAGCATTTGAAGCTGTTTGAGCCATCTCTTTTAGATGAAGACTCTACAATCGACACTCGCTTGCCGTCAGTTGATGACTTATGGATGGAAATACTACAAGATGAGGTGGTATTGAATCACTCCGAGTTGGGAAGAAAGGTCAGTTACCTAGTAAGTTGAAGTGGTACAACAGGGAATGGGCAATGCCCCATTCTGACATCTCCAGTTCTAGCTTGAGCAGGAGCTCAAGGGTCCTAAAGGGGGGAGCCATGATCCAGGAGGATCTAGGAAAGTTTGAGGTTTCAGTAAAGTCGTTCGAACGCGGTTAAGAGTCGTTCGAATGACCCTTTTCATAGTCTATAGAATTTGGCCCAGGAAACCCAAGTCGTTCGAACGACTCCCTATTTCATTCAAACGATCCTTTTCATACTCTCTGGAATTTTGGCCCATAAATTTTTTTTGTTCGAATGAGCTTGGATGTCGTTCGAACGACTTGTCAAGTTTCTAGGGTTTTAGACCAATAACGTAAAGTCGTTCGAACGAGCTTGGTGTAGGTTATTATTTTGAGGCATTGTTTTGCCTCAAGATTCGTGCTATTAGTACTTTTTTAGTTCGAACGGACTTAGGTTATTTTTCTAGATCTATGTTAGATCTAGAAAATGTCCTGAGGAAGAACTTAGGGAGTATTATCATTGTAATTACTTTGTTTCTAGCAATTGAATCTCTTATTTTCCCAACCAATTGGTGTTCTTCGTATTTTTTTGCTAACTAGAGCTTCTCTATCATATTGTGGATTAGTATAAGTCATTTATGATGAATTTTGCAATTATTCAGAGCTTCACATTTAGACAAAAGAAGAATGAAAGTAAGAGTATTAGATATGCGTGTAAAGAAATACCAATTTGTCCTTGGTAGGTGTTCATAACAAGGTTAAATGATGGCCACACCATGACACTTAAAAATGGGCATTTTATACATCAGTGTCGTGATAAGAATGGCACATTGAACTGAAATGCAAATGCTATTTGGGTTGCAAAGGAGATTGAGAATCTAATTAGAGATGCAAGTACAACAAAGCCAATACAGATATCTGATATTGTGTATAGAAGATTTGAAGTAAGAGTTTCATATTACACTGCATGGAATGCAAGGAACATGGTGATGGAGAAGATAGTGGGGTCATATGATAAAGGTTATGCTTTATGTTTAGAACTATGTGTTCAGATTCAAAAATCAAACCCTGGTAGTATTGCTACTTGTAGTAGGGAAGATGGTAATCTTAAGTTTACAGACATGCGTATTAGTTTTAAGGCATCTTTAGATAGATGTTTCTTGAAAGGCAAGTATGGAGACCAATGTTTGAGCATCATATCTCTTGATGCAAACAATTGTCTTTTCCCTATAGCAGTATTTATTTGTAGAAGTGAGTGTCAAGCTACATGGATAAAGTTTTTAACTTTGGTGTAAGGCCAGCTCATCTTACACCCATCTAAATTGACATTCATATCTGATAGACAAAAGGGTCTTGTTGAGGTAGTTTCACAAGTGTTCCCTCATTCCAATCATAAATTTTGTTTTAGGCACATGTACAAAAACTTCAAGCAACTGTACAAAGGTACTTATTTGATGACATTGGCTTAGAATGCATCAAAGGCATACACAAAATCTGTAATGAAAGAAAATTTGAACAAGTTGGGAGTTGCAGAACCTGATACAAAAACATGGTTAGAAAGGGAGCCATAAATCTTAGTGTAGGTCTTACTTTGATGCTTCTACAAAGTGTGAGCATGTGAATAATAATTTTTCAAAATTATTTAACAATTAGATTGTTAAGATTAGAGATAAGCCTTTAAACAAGATGGTAGAAAGACTGAATTTGATGCAGGTGACACTCATGTATGAAAGGCAATAGAGTGGGATCATAATGGATTGGTACCTAGAGCAGTGAAGATGATTACGTTGTTGAAAACATACAGTCACCACTACAGGTTAGAGGGATTTGAAAATGATCAGTGGCTAGTCCTTAATGACAGTGGCACAAGGTGGATATTGAACTTGGAAGAACATACATGCACTTGCAATGTTTGGCAGATCACTGGATTGCCTTGTGTACATACAGTTAAAGTGATTGATCAACTGAAATATTAGTGGGTTGGGTAAGTGTTCACTTTATTTGTTAATATGTCCTAATTGTAATTTCATTGTACATTTTACTATTTCACAACTTTATCATGGCCTATGTACATATATTGTAGTCATTACCATAGGGTGTCAGCCTATGTAGCAACACTCAACCAAGCTATAAATCCAATTGCAGACTCATCAGAGTGGGGAGAAGTATGTTACTCTTGCCATTAGATTACTGAATTATTGATTTATCTTGATTTTTATAATATATATTTACTCCTATGAAATGGCCTACAAGAGATATCAGACCACCACCATTGTTGAGACCAGCAGGAAGACCTAAAATACTAAGAAGAAGATAGGCATATGAGGTAAATTGTGTGGTGAGATAACCAATAATATGCAGTAAGTGTCAAGCATTTGGGCACAATAATAGAACTTGTAAAGATCAACTTGCAGAAAAGAAAGGCATGGGGAGAGGAGGAGCAAAGGCATTTAGATTAGACACTGAATTTAGGACACCTTCAGTAAGGTGGAGGGTGAGAGGGAGAGAGAGAGAGGGAGAAAGAGAGAGGGAGAGTAGAAGAGCCATCACATCCACCTCAACCTTCAACTACTATTTCAACTCAACCATCACAACAATCTTAACCATCACAGTCATTTTAACCATCTCATTCAACCGGTCAACATTTTAGAGCACCTAAGCAAGATCCTAAAGCTAGAAGAGAACATGATGGATATAGAGCCACTCGGACATCCAAAGGGTTTGCACATTAGTTTGATGCTTCAGGGCAATGAGAACCATCTAATAGAGTGACTAACAAAGCTGTACCAGTCAGGGCCCCTTGGAGAATTTGATCATTTTGTAAGACAATTTGAGTCTAACAATGGTGATGTTTAACTGTTATTTGTAAGACAATTTGTTATGTGTTTTTTTGTTTAAATACAACATTTCAGATGTTTAACTATCATTTCATATCATTACATTTTCTCATTCTTTTCCACTGTCACTTTTATTGCAAATTGAACTACAAATTCATCTAATGACATCTATACTGCCATTTCTATATTTTTTTTTACAGATTCTTCTTTTATTGTATCAGTTAACCAAATAAAATTGTTATAGATTGGATCTTCACATTTCAGAAACTTTTGCCCAAATGACTGTTGTGTCTTAGAAGTAAATATTTTTATAAGGTAATTGCACCCATGTGTAGTACAGGGATATCTAACCCAATGACAGTCTATTACCCAATGGTTACTTTGATCACACCCAAAACAGCCATTTGAACTTGATGAACCTTCTTCTGCTCCCTTGACTTGATTAACAGAATCTGATAACCATTGAAAGGATCTACAAATTGAGTGTTGACACTTTAAGAGCTTCCTTTCATAGTTATTTTCAATGAGAGATATCATCAGCTTCATGATGCCATTGCACGTAGCTTTCTTGCATTTTGTATAAGCCCAAGAATATTTTGATGCAATGCAACCCTCAAGATTGCACATTTGATAAACAACCTGTGAAAAATTCAAGGAAACCAATGTTTCAATTTTAGTTTTTAGACCCCCTGTGTCTTATTAATTAGCTTTTAGACCCTATTTTGAGTAGATGCGAAACAAACTTCTAACCTTAGATTGTGTGCCAGCTTCATATTTTTCACCACCCATTTTGAGTTCTGAAGATGAAGTTACTTCCAAAAGAATAAGATGAAGTAGTTAATGTGAGAGAGGAGAGGAAGATGAAGATCTAGGTTGGTTTTATAGCTGTAAATGGGGTTGCAACAGTCGGATTTGTCGTAGCCGTTGGATTTGTTTGATAAAAAATCATACATGGATCTGGTTTTACAGCGTGTCATTACGATATAATCATACGTGGGACTCATAATTACAGCGTGGCACTAAGATTAATCATACGTGGCAGAGCTAGGGGTATTTAGGGTAGTTCATATTATTTTAATCTCGGAAAGCGACTTCCGGGGTCTTTTAGGGTCCAAAAGCTAAAAATGGCAATCATAGGGGGTTAGCCCAAATCATGGTCATTATTTCAGGTCTAAAAGCTAAAATAAACCATAAATTATTGGCTGGACGTATGATTTTACTTGAATTGTCGTTCGACTTCCAATGCTCAATATTTGAATTTCAAGCCTAAGAGCATCTCCTAAAGTGCCTCACTACCTTGGAATCTAAGGTGTCACCTATGATTTTTGTCATCCAACAGTGCCTCACTGACTTGGATTTCACCCTCCAAAAGCAAGGTTGAGTCTTTGATTCCAAGACTCAACCTTGCTTTTTCACGTCGCGATTGGGCGCCTGTTATGTTTTTAAACATGCGCCCAATTTGGACTTCTAAAGAAAAAATAAAATAAAATAAAAATCTAAGTCAGGTACTGTTGAGGAAATAGAGCCTCACTGACTTGGATTTGGTTTTTTTACACCAAGTCAGTGAGGCACTTTAAAAAAAGCCATTGACTTGGTTGAAAAAAAACCAAATCCAAGTACAATGAGGCTCTATTTCCTCCAACAGTACCGGACTTGAATTTTTTAACAGGCGCAAAGAGCATCTGTTTTATTTATTTATTTATTTATTATTTTTTAAATTCATCAGGTGCCTAAGACTTGGGCTTCCGATTTGAATTTAAAAAAAAAATGGCTTAGGCGCCTAAATACTAGAAGCCTATGAGAGGCATCCAATGTTTATCTTTCTTTTTAGAAATGAGACCAATGTTGGGAAGCATAGTATTATAGTAGGGATTTAATTTTATGTTAAAAGCCAAAATTGCCAAAGGTATAATCATAACTTCAATTAAATCACTCAGAGCTGAATCTTTTCCTTTGGAGCATCTCCAACATAAATGAGTGTGTGCATTTTTTATCGATGAGGTGCACAATGTTAATTTAGATATTTAGATTTGAACATGGAGTATGAGGATTCTCAGTCAAAATTCAAAATTGAATGTGAGAGTGCGATGGGTGGGGTGTAAATTCATTTCTTCGTGCAGACGAAACCAACTCAAAGCTGAAAAAATAAAGCCTAAACGAAACAAAACCCACCGAAACCAAAATTGAAGACTTGCAACTTGCAAATGGTTCAGCCCTCTTGTCCTACTACACTTGAACAAGTCAAAAAAAGATAAAACAAACAATGGGGCAAACTTGTAATTCCCTCATAACAATCCAAATCCCAAACACACCATTAATTACTCCCTTGTCTTCATCGAAAATTACCAAATAGTACAAGGGTATGCCATACTCGTTATTCTCAACTTAACCATTAACTTTGTCGTACTCTCCCACCCCCTTATAATATAATAATAATAAAGAGAAAAACTAAAGGATGACTTCCTCCACCTTTTTTTTAATAAGGAGGACACTAAACCCCCTATAATAAAACCAACATTTTCATTCTCTCGAGAAAGAGAGAGAGAGAGAGAGAGATGAAGAGAGCTTGTAAAGTGGATCCAACGGTGGAAGATCAAGCGATGAAGAAGAGAAGGAGCGGATATGAGACGGGATTTGATGATCTCGATGATGATTTGCTCTTCGAAGTATTGAAACACGTCGACGCGAGGTCTCTAGCGACTTCGGCTTGCGTTAGCAAACAATGGAACAAAACATCGCAGGACGAACGACTGTGGGAGACGATCTGTACACGTGACGGTGCGAACACTGGGTGTGGGATACAACAGTTACGGTCCGTCGTTCTTGCTCTTGGTGGGTTCCGTCGTCTTCACTCTCTCTACCTTTGGCCTCTCCTCAAACCCTCATCATCACCATCGACATCGTTGGTTCCAATGTCGTCGTCTGTGATTCCGACACGTGTGATTCGATCAAAGGGGAAGATGGTGCCAACGAAACATTGGGGGAAAGATGAGGTCCACCTGTCACTTTCTCTCCTGTCAATTCGATTCTATGAGAAAATGAACCCTAATAATATGAGGGGGAAGATGTAATTGATTTGAAATGTATATGTTTTCGTCGTTGTCGTTGATGTTGTTTTAGGTTTGTAATTGCAGTGATGAAGTTCGTCGTTTATTTTGGATTAGTTGTTGTTTTATTTGGGTGTGAGAATAAATCTAGTGTCGGTTGTTGGTAATGTAGACCGTTGGATGATCCTCGAGCTTTTAATAGTTTGTTGGTTATCTAGTGGTTGTAATTATTGACCTTTGGAGTTCTGGAATGGGCGCTGTTTTTTTAAGTTGAACTTGAAGGTTAAATCTAATGAACAACACCAAAGAGTTGATGATCTTTAAATTAAAGAGAAACTTAATGGTTTTGTGATTTGGAAAATGATTTGTTTTTATAAGGCTCGCTGCAGACACAGGGACCGGGAGTCCAAGTGTTCAATTTTTGACACTACTGTCACAGTTGATCTGGGATTTGGTCATTAAAACAGATTTCAAACTAATTTTTTTCTTAAATTCCAAACTGCTGAGCTTGCTTCAAGTGCTGTCAGCAGCAAAAAGAACACCACCTATCATGAACATCAACGTCAACATGGCACAATATGCAATCAGTAAGTACCTTTTACAGTTTTTCACTATGTGATATGTGATATCCTTGGTTTTGCGTTGTTTATTACCGACGAGTACAAAGAAGTCGTTCTTTGCCAACGACCTTGAAGATAACACGAAAGTCTTGATTCTTGAAGCTTCCACGAACCTTGAAAACCAGAAACACTTCCATCAATGGAGTCGTTTCAGTTTAGGTTCATCTGTTTCTTTCTCTTTTTCGTTGGAAGAAATAGTTGCTCTACCCATCGTCGATCGCAGACTGATGGTTTGTGCGCTCAATTGATCCATCCTTCTGGTTATCCTTGTTCCGAGTACATCGTAACTCTCTCTCTCTCTCTATATATATATATATATAAATATATATGTGTGTGTGTTGCAATCAGATACTTCTAGTGTTTGATGAAATGCATGTGTAGGTTCAAACAAAGGATGGGTATCTATTAGCTCTACAACGCATATCCTCTTCTAAGAGAGATACAATATCAGTAAAAAATTATGGACCACCTGTTCTTCTTCAGCATGGACTCTTTCAGGTATGTGTGCTGTTTCAACCTTGGCTTTAATAAATATAGGCGAATTTATATGAAATTATTCAAGTATGTTAATGGGTATAGTCAAACAGCAAGTCAAAAACTAAGGGACACAGGGATTCTATCGGAGGAGGATGTTCCTGTGGGAGCAGTTATCACCTCTTTATTTTCTGAATAATTTAGTAGCATTGTTCTTTTGGAGACACTTGAGAGATACATTTTACCAATCTCTGTTGCAAATGAATTAACATCTGTAAAAAAAGGTTTGACGGAGGAAGAGTCAACATCAGGGAAAGCACGACTCTGATGGTCTAGTAACGTAGAAAGGATACACATGTGAAAAGGTTCAGCCAGTGGGCAGCAACCCTGCTGCCCGCCAGAGAAGTTGCGGATTTTGATTTCGTTGTGCCAACAAGTTTGAAAGTATATATTTATAGAGTGGGAGAAGAGTGATAGTCTTTTTTTTAAGAGAGGGAGATTCTATCTGTTGGGGCCTAAGAAGGCATTCAATAACATAAAGAGAAGGGCAGGAAATGCAGAGAAATTAACATCGAGAAGTTGGGAAAACCTGATCCGGACAAGGAACCCGTTAACGATCAATAATGAAACATGGTAAGCACACAAAAGATACGCAACACCTTTGAGTCTCTAAACATGGAAAACCCATAGGAAACTGCAAATACACCCACGCTAGAGAGAGATATTTGTACTAGTTCAAGCAAAGGCCCACTTTTAATTAGAGTTGTTGCAACGGTGAGAATACGGCCTGGTGGGTTTAAGTATTTTGTGAATCACGGGTAGTAAGTAAAGCATGGTTTCTGTGCTCATGGTCTATGATCTGTAGACTTATGAGGATGCAACCTGCTAATACCTAAATAGATGGGGTAGACTTGGTAAAAGGAAAATTTATGTGGTGGTCATGAAGTAAAGGATAAATGTAACGACGATGAAAGAGGATAAAGTAGCGCAGTGCTCTGGAAGAAGTTAAGGGGATTGGCTTTCTTAAGGTGGCTTAATGTTAAGGAAGGTTTCCTGAAAGTATCACTCTGGTAAGGTTGGTTTTTCTTCCTTGGAAAAGCTCTTCGTCCTATCCTCGCAGTATCTTCCGTTTTTATCAAATACTGCCTGAGATGTTTCTAGAGATAGAAAGTTAAAGGGAGCGTAGGAGTTTATATCCAGTTGTCAGCATTGGTAGACTCCACCGGAGGTGCGACCAATGATTTTCTTCTCGTTAGAGGAATCACTCTAATACCATATTAAGGTTTGTGATTAGAGAAACTCTTGGATCATTAGCGAAATCCAATGGGTTTAAATACGTTACAAGAGTAGTTACCAATTACAACTACATGGAAGTATCGGGAAGTAACATAAACTAACTAACAACCAGTTACTTTGGAACATGGGGTGTTAGTTAGACTAACCATAACTACTTGAGTGGTGACGGTGTACAAAAAATTTAAGTAATACCCTTCATCGGTCACATATCTTAACAATTAGCACCCACTATGAACTCTCCAAGACGTGATTAAATTTGGTTTAAGTAAGTATATATATATATATATATAATGTAATAAGCTGAATTAAAAAAAATTCAATTATGAGAGCGTCTGAATTGTTTTTATGTATTAGTGTGCTGCCACTGGCGGAGCCAGGATTTATGGTCAATCCGCCCCCAATTTTTTTTTTTGATCATGAATGTTGTAATAGCTTTTTTTCAAACCTAATAATTAACAAAAACAGTGGAAACCCAGAAATCCCACATTGTAAACCCAGACAACCAAACTCAAATTGGAACAAAATAAATAAAAGCAGAGCAACTCCAAGCAACTCCAGAAACCCAAACATCACTTACAGAGTGAGACATGATCCTCTCCATAACAAGTTGAGAAGTCGCAGAAGAAGCAAACGAGAAAGGGTTCCCAGAAACCATTGTTGAAACCTCTTTCGCTTCGGCTTTTGCTTCTGCAATTTCATCTTCGACTATTATAGAACGACCTCCATTGTTGGTGGTAACTGTGTTGTAGAGAGAAGGAGGAGGGGGACCTAAGACTTTGGAAACTTCAAGAGCATAAGCACTCCATGAATGAGAGAGGAATTTCATTGGTTCCTTTGGGGTTTTGGGTATTGATGTTTCAGGTCTCCAAGTATCTCCTCCTCTCATGATGTTGTTATTATCTTCCATTAAAGTATGGTGCTCTGTTTCAGACTTCAAACTCATTTGAGGCTTTTATATAGAGAGAGAACAAAGTTTTTGTGTGAGAGAGAGAGACAAAGTGGCCGAAATGGCAGAGTAAGAAAAAAATATATTCATTGATACGACCTGAGATTGATGTCTTCTCACAATTAAATAAATTTTTTTTTCAGAAAATTGAGTGGGGGCAGCTGCCCCCTCTCGTTCCTTATTAGCTCCGCCACTGTGTGCTGCCTATAATTTGTTTCGGCATATATGATTTTTTCACATCACTAGGGATGAATTTTATCTTGGGATTGCTGTTTACTATCTTCTAAATATGATCAGGGAGGAGATGTGTGGTTTCTGAATTCTGTGGAAGAATCATTAGGGTTTGTCCTTGCCGATCATGATTTTGATGTTTGGGTTGGAAATGTACGTGGCACTCATTGGAGCCATGGGCATATTTCGTTATCTGAGAAAGATAAGGTATGCATACTCCACCCCTGCCTCCTTCCTAGGCTGCCGCCTCTCTTCTTATGTGTCTTAGCTTTAGTAATTAGTATAGCATGTTTACCAATGGATTTATCAGCATCAAAGTTTGTGCTTTTGGTGCAGGAATTTTGGGATTGGAGTTGGCAAGAACTGGCTTGTTATGACCTCGTAGAAATGATCAACTATGTCCACTCAGTAACAGACTCCAAAGTTTTCTATGTGGGACACTCACAGGTTCTAAATTTCTTCTCAGCTTAATAGTCTTTAGAAATCTCATCTGGGTGTAGTTCTTGCTTGTAGTAGCATCTCATCCCCTTTCCTCCTTCGCAGGGAACCATCATGGGTCTAGCTGCTTTCACCCAGCCAGATATAGTGGACATGGTCGAGGCTGCTGCTTTATTAAGTCCTATATCTTACTTGGATCATATCAATTCACCATTTGTACTTAAATTGGTCTCCATGCATCTTGACAAGGTAACAAAAGTTTCTAGATACGCTCATATAGTCATATATACTACTGATTTGTATGGTGATTGAAAAGTGATGTGGTATTATCTTTCCTACAGATAATTCTTGACATGGGCTTTCATCAACTTAACTTCCGAAGGTCTGATTATCTTATTTGGCTGAGATAAATGAAAAAAATAAATCTCTTGCAATATTATAATATCCATTTCCTGTTGAATTCAGTGATTTTGGTGTCCGCATATTAGATTCTATGTGTGATGGGCATATGGACTGTAACGATCTGCTTTCTTCTATAACAGGTCTCCTTCTTTCTTTCTCTCTCTCTCTCTCCCCTCTGAAATCTTGTTTCCCTACATCAAAAACATGCATAAAGTATAAATGCAATACGTAATTTGTTGGAATTTTGGGAAAATATGGGTATCATTGTGACTTGCGAAATAGTATCCGTTTCCATGTAGTCATGATCTTTCTTGGAATCCATTTGAAACTACTCTTCATTAGTTTCCTATGCGCTCATAATATATAGATACAACACATAAAATTTGTCTGAGTTTTGGGGAAAGTTGGGCATCATATAATGACTTCTTTGTGGAATATTATAAGTTTGCATTTTGTCATGATCTTTCTTGGAATCCATTTGAGACCCATCTTTATTGATTTTCTTTGTGATTATGGAATCGAACCGTCTACTGTAGTGACGTCGGAGGCCGACGATAAAAGCTTCGATTCCACGAAGAATAGCTCTAGTCGAGATCTTGATTCTACAAGAGAAGAATTTAGAGATGAAAACTAATTAAAACTAAGATAAATTGAAGAAGAAATATTATTGATTGATAGATTGAATAACCTAACTATTACATCATACCTATTTGGAGGAAATCAATCCTAATAATTGTAGAAGGACAAAATATAAGCTACTAATTAAGCTCTTGCTAGATTTTTAAATACTCTAGAACTTTAATTAAACCAAAATAGAAGTCTTCTACAACTAGGAAGCTTCTTTGACAATTATCTATAGGAAATAAACAAAAATAAATAATTATAAAATACGAAGATGTTTCGAGTTGTCGAGTTTGGAATATAGCTTGAGCTCCTGTATCAGGCTCCCCTTCTTGAAAATAACTCGCCCTCGAGTTATGCATGGGAATGATTAATGCTTCACTACCATTAGTCGTTGAAATAACATTCTATTGTAGTTTCCATGGTTTCTTCCGACTTTTTGTTGTTCTTCGTTTTAACGCTCGTCGAGAAGATTGAAATACCTGCAAGATGTATCCATTGTTCCTCGAAATATATATCTTCTCACCCATATGAGAAAAGTGCATGATATAATTTTTTTCAAAACCACATAAAAACGAATCTTCAGAATTTTCTCTTTAAAAATAACTTACCTCTAAGTTATCTTCTAGTTTGGGACTGTGTTGTCAAAAGATGAGTGATTTTGTGAGAGGTTTGAAATTGTAATGACGGGGTTTGGTAAAAAGGGTTTTATGGTATGAATTGATAATATAATTGGTTTAGGGCTTGGTTTCGCAAGTGGCATAAGCGGAAATTGGGGTCGTGGTGGTAATGGTATAATTGGTGAATGTGGGTGTTCTGCGTAACAGACTAACGGTATTATAGGAGAAGGTGGTGGTTGTAAAAGTGTTGGAGATATAATGGATAGTACGGTTTGTAAAGGTTGTGGCTGTATAACAATAGATATGATTTTTAGCAATGGCGAATAGTGGAATTCATAGGAAACATGAGCAATTGACCTTTCAGGTTGGAATATATTAAAGATAATAGGGGCGGGTGATGTTTCGGGTTGGAGTTTATCATAAAAAACTTGAAGTGGTGGTGATTGGAGTGCATCATAAATATCGTTACCGGGTAAATATATTAGGTGTAATTTTTTTTTTCATCCTCCAAAACCAAAGAATTGGAAGTTGGTATCTTCTTTGGCGCCTGCATTGAAGTTCTTCCCATTGAAATTTGGCTTCTCCGATAAGAAAATAAGACGCCAATGGTACCTTATCTTCTTCATAGTCATCTCAAACCAAAAATCAATATTGTTTTGGCCATGAAACCACAGATAGCATAATCACCATACAACAAATAACTCCCTCTATAAATTTCATTATGATATCTTTTTGAGTCACGAATCTCATCATATTCCAAACGAGGTGTATACTTCAAACGAGGTGAGAGATTTGTGTAGAAAATATGTAGACATCAAATTTCCATTGAAATTGTGATGGGTTATGGTAGGTAAGAAATTGGTATTTTTGAAGATTGTAAGCTTGGTTTTTGGGGTAAGTGGTTTTTGCGGAAGCAATTTTGGTGGATTGTAAAAAATATTAGGGTTGTTTGTGGGGATTTGTTGTTGATGTTGATGGTAGGAAGTGTTTGATGAAAACGAAAAGTGAGAAGGGAACATCGATTTATATTTTTAGGATACAAAAAAAATAAAAATGTGTACAAATCTCCAAGATAACATACTTGGGGGAGGGTGGTTGTTAAAGACGTTCTTCCGATAATCTTTTCCATAGATCTAGGGTTCAAGGTAGAAATTGAACTAAGCTGTTCTAATACTACTTGACGGTGGAGGCCGACGATAAAAGCTTCGATTCCACGAAGAATAGCTCCAATCTCGATCTTGATTCCACAAGAAAAGAATTTAGAGATGAAAACTAATTAAAACTAAGATAAATTGAAGAAATATAATTGATTAATGGATTGAATAATCTAGTTATTACATCATATTTAGAGGAAAGCAATCATAATTCTAGAATGACTTAAAATATAAACTACTAATTAAGCTCTTACTAGATTTCTAAATACTTTAGGACTTTAATTAAACTAAAATAGAAGTCTTCTACAACTAGGTGACTTCTTTGTCAATTATCTATAGGAAATTAACAAAAATAAGTAATAATAAAATGCGAAGCTGTTTCGAGTTTTCGAGTTTGGAATGTAGTTTGAGCTCCTGTATCATGTAGGAAGATGGGGTGCTTCTATCCTTGGTATCTCCTAGAAGGTCCTTGGTGGTGGTGTACACACATTAGTAATATCACAATGTCGTGCCATTTTTCAAAAGGTTTTTTGCTAAAAATAATACGATCGGAATTCCACGAATATAATTTTTGTGTGAGCTTGACCTTCAACCCTATCCGTTATTGAATTGGACATCTCACTTGCCTTGCACGAATTAGTTGTACTTCTTCCGTTTGATCTTGAAATCGCTACCAAGACATTTATGTGAATTTAAAAAATAAAATGAGGAAATGTTTGATTGTTTGCGTCCACTATATAAAATCCTTTGCATAGTGAAACCCATTAAAATTGAGAATATCTATATCTTGTTAGAACTTTCTAAATACGCGCCAAACTCTTTTCTTCTTCGTTGATCGCAAGTTTGCGAAATTGGATATTGATGTCACAGGTCATATCATTTTTTATGTAACATATTAGGTTACTAATGCATTGGAGTTTGAATTTAGGGTTGTAGGGGAGTTTCTGAAATCAAGGGTATCAAACTTTATATTTGAGTAAGTTTTGACCTTACATTTGACTTGTCCTAATAAATGTAATAATCTTGTTATTTTGTAGGGAAAAATTGTTGCTTTAATAACTCCCGTGTGGACTTTTATCTTGAGTATGAACCTCATCCATCATCATCTAAGAACTTGAACCATCTTTTTCAGAGTAAGTAAGTTTGTCTATTTTGTAGCATTATATTTATTTGGTGGATATTAGTAAATGAGCTTGGATATTTAGTACTCTTCGTATAACATAAGTGGCTTACACAATCTGAGTATTCTGTTTGTTCGAATAAAGGTAGGGGGTGTTTTATAATAGTAAACTGTATACTAGGAAGTCTTCTCTCTGCAAAACTGCTAGTTTGCTGATTGGAAGGAAAAAAGATACACAACATAAATGCTCAGATTACAGTTAAGCTTAGACAACTATAAAATTTTGCTAGTTTCCTTGATTTATTTTACCATAACAACTTAAGTTTAAATAGACATACAAGAGACTAATAACAACAAACTAACCACTAACACACTACTGACAGTAACTAATCCCTATTCTTATTCCATGTTTAGCAACATTATCCAGTTACTCTAGCAAACGGTTTCTACACTATTTAACAATTTTACACCCTACTCCTTACAAAAGTCCAATGTACAGTTATAACTTCTCCCCCTTCTTTATTCCTTATTTCTTCTTCATCTCACCCATTCCGTTTTCTCTCCCTCTTGCTCCTTTGTACTTTAACGATATCTTATTTAGCCCTTCATCTTGTTGTCAAAAGAGTTACAATCTTATGAATCAAGTGTTTAAGAGGAAGTTGGCTTTGTGGAACAGTAACAACCTTCATAATGGGGTGAGTTGGTTTTTGTAAAAGGCAGTCTCTATATTCTCTAGATTTCTCTTACATCTCTTTTTAATCTGTGGCTAGTACGGCCTCAATGCTTTGAATACTGTCAGTAATTTCTCATGGGAGGGTTCTATTGGAGGTAGACAGGCTCATTAAATTATCTCGGATACTTTTTGTGTGGAGAAAGAGGTTGAGTCTTGAATTAGAGGGAGATAATAGTGGTGAATTAGAGGGAGATAATAGTGGCACTCATGGGGAAGCAGTTGTGGTTAGGACAGGTAAGGGTAGAATTGGCAATTGAATGCCTAGATGGTAAATTATCTGGGAGTTGATACTATTGACTGAGTTCAATTCACGCAAGAATCCAAGTATTATTAGCTTTTCAAGTAAGGAATTATATTTGACATTATAATGAGTTTGTCACTCCTTGTATTAAATTGACATTATAATAAGTTAGGGTTCAATTCATTACTGACCCTACTAACTAATCTCTAATCTTACTCCATGTTTAACAGCATTATTCAATTACCAAAGTATAAGACTTGACCAACAAACTAAGACTCTCAGATAACTACTCTAGGAAAATGTTTCTACATTATTTCAACACTCTCCGTTAATGTTGTAACTCATAAACTCCTAATCCTCCCTTAGTTAAATAAAAGTTTCCGATGGTAACGTCTTCAGGAAGATATCAACCATCATAACGCCCTAAGCCTATTTATGTGAAGGCTCTTTATGTGTTGGCGTCAATTTAACCTAATTTAATTGGTACTTTACATTACGCTCTAAACCTTTTTGTCTCTATAGTTAAAATAAAGAGGAGAAAGTACTAAAAACCATGTTTTTAGCCTCTCCAATTGGGTAGTTATTTTAGGTTTCAATAGAGAGAAATTTTTTTTGGGTAGCCACCTAGGACAACTTTATTACGTGGAAAACATTTTTTTAACTAAAATTAATAGTTAAAAAGTGTTTGAAAAATTTAAACTACTTTTTTTTAACCTTTTTTTTTACACGTCATACTTTTCCTTTTAATAGAGTAGTTTTTGGGGAGTCTATTTTTTTGACTTTTTCAAATATTACTTTCCAACTCATCTTGCTAGCTATACTTTAGCGTTTTTGGGGAGTCTATTTTTTTGACTTTTTCAAATATTACTTTCCAACTCATCTTGCTAGCTATACTTTAGCTAGGCTACACCTGATGCTCTTATGTAGCATCCATCATAACTTCTATGTAGAATGGAAATTCTACTATTTACCAACTCTATGACAACCTTCCTTGTCAGTAAATTATTTTTGGCGATTTGCTGTTTTCGTATTTGTTCTGATTAATTGCATTGCTAACCTAGGCTTATTTTGAGCACTCAACATGTACTTAAGTTGGAAGTTCTTATTCTCTTAATTTTACAATGCCCCCCTTTCCTACCATATAAACATAATGGGACGAGGAAACATTATTGAAGCATGTCTTCTAACTGTTATTTTTCACAGTGATTCGTAAGGGTAATTTCGCCAAGTATGACTATGGATTGTTGGGAAACTTTAAGCGATATGGGCAAACGAAGCCTTCAACATTCAATCTCGGAAACATACCCACATCATTGCCTATATGGATGGCTTACGGGGGTAATGATGCCTTGTCCGATGTTACAGATTTGGAGCACACTATCAAGGAACTTAAACACAAGCCAGAGTTGCTTTATCTCGAGTCTTACGCTCACATAGACTTCATCTTGAGTGTAAGAGCAAAAGAAGATGTGTACAATCAGATGATTGGGTTCTTTCAATCCCAGGGAAAGTTGAGTAGTTCTTAAGCAGGCGATTATTTATGGTATGGATGAATTGTGCAGTCCCGTATGTACAGTATAGTTATGTAAATTATCATCCATATTATTCTCAATTTATGCATCAAGCTTTGGTACATTTTCTTTGTAGAAACTACTTTTTTCTTTTAGTTAGGTCTAATATCCAAAAGAGTCGGACGGACTAGACATGGCGTACCTTCAGGTGTTCTCAAGCAACCCTCAGGGCTTCAACATGCTTTTGCCGCTGCAATGTACTTGTAAATTTTGGGGAAATGCAATTACTGTGCTGTCGGACGTGATTTCACTTGGAACTAAATCTCATGCGTCTTATATCATCATCAAAGGCTTGAGCCTTTGAAAAGAACCACCCTCGACTAATGCTTGGCCTCCTCTAATTGTTTGATGGCAGATACTGATGGATTTGTAAAGCTGGGAGATCCAAAGAAGGGGAAGGATTTAGAAACACTCAGTTCTCAAACACTAATGACTCACTCAACCACAACCACTCATCTCTATTAGATGAGTGACTCTCAAAATTGGTCTTTTATATATAGGGAAATGAGGTGGAAAACCATGGGTCTAATCAGCCCTACTCTTCCTCTAGCTGGCAGCAGACTTTTCCCTCTCTCTCTCTCAAATTCAAAATTTGAACGACCCATCATATCTCTCATACACACTCTCTCTCTCATTTCACTCTCTCTCACTCGTATCAAACTCTTTCATATCACTCACTCTCTCCCTCTCTCATGTCACACTCTCTATCTCTCTCTAATATGCCACATATTTCTCTCTTTCCCTCTCTTCTTTTTTCTCTCTTTGGTGATTCCTCAACCACCGATTACAGGAGAAATCCTCATCACCGGAGAATTCTTATCACAGTGTGAGTCATTTCGTCATTATCAACTCTTCCCTCTTAATTACAGTACCTCTCTCTCTCTCCCTCTCTTACTTTGATTTGTGGGTTTTCGGCTATGTTTAACCATTGTTTGGTCGCTGCCAACGGCAAGTTGTAATGTGAGTCTCCGGAGAAGATGTAGGACTTACTTGGAGAAGAAGGGTAACAACAAAATAACAATGTCGGGTTCGACAATTATTGTCGGGTTCGATAACATGAGGTTCTTTGTTTATCTGGCAACAAGTCATTAACAACAAACAAGCATATAAGAATCCATGATTAAATCATATAAACAACTCCAAAACATGAAAGATAGACATGGGAGTTTCCTAATATTGATGATTTCAAACCCCATTAAACATGACAATTATTGTTCGGGTTGCCTCGACAAAAAATAAAATGAGTATCCAATATTGTCGAAATCGACAATATATAGATGGGTAAATTGTTCAAACCCCCATTAAACATGACAATTATTGTTCGGGTTGCCTCGACAAAATATAAAATGAGCATCCAATATTGTCGAAATCGACAATATATAGATGGGTAAATTGTTCAAAACCCCATTAAACATAACAATTATTGTTCGGGTTGCCTCGACGAAAAATAAAATGAGCATCCAATATTGTCGAAATCGAAAATAATATTGGATGCTAGATATCAATATTTTTTTGTTATTGTCGGGTTCGACAATTTCATTGATAATGAGCATCTAATATGTTGGAAAAACCCATGTGCTTTCTTATGGTTTGAATGTCATTTTGGTGTGTTCACTTTTAGTCCCACATTGGATAAGTGAAAAGAGGATTTTCACTTTATAATGGGTTGCACACTACTATCATATGTAGCATGTGTAAGTAGGTGGTGCCCTCACGCGTATGTGAGGCGAGTGTGTGAAGGCTTACAATATGGGGACGCCCATGGGCTTGTATCCAGGACCCACCAAGACTATTTATAAGTCTATGATTCGGCCTTGGGGCCTTAGGCTCATGGGGATTTCTAGTTTACACTTAGTCGTTTTGGGGGTTTTATTCAGAAAAATATACCCATCCATATATTGTCGATTTCGACAATACTTATGATAAAATTTTTACCCATTCATATATTGTCGATTTCGACAATATTGGATGCTCATTTTGACCAAAGTGATGCACAATCATAAGTATTGTCGAAATCGACAATATATGGATGGGTAAATTGTCGAAATCGACAATATATGGATAGGATTTCGACAATATTGGATGCTCATTTTCGACCAAAGTGATGCACAATCACAAGTATTGTCGAAATCGACAATATATGGATGAGTAAATTGCCTTACAAGTAGATTGCCTTACAAGTGGATTGACATATATTGTCGAAATCGACAATATATGGACGTAGGGCTAGCTTATATTGTCCATGCAACATCTATAATCGACAAATTTTGCAATCCATGCATAGGGGTAATTACAACATGGACATTAAATGGATACAGACTGAAGTATAGAACAATATTTATGATTATCTTGCATCACACATGTGCAAGGTCTACATTTTGTTCTTCATGATTATTTTGTTTAAGTGGATTGACTGTATCATCCATTGTAGCATATGGCTTTCTCCCTTGGCAGAGACCCTTGGTGGGTTCGGATGGTTGAGATCTTTTCGCTTCTCTCCTAACCTCTTACTTCTAGAGGAATGCATGATTTAGTACATAGTAGAACAATATTTATGGAAACAAATAGCTAAAAATTATGATAATCAACACCCAAAAATAGCTTTGAGAATCAGCACCCAAAGGCAGATCTTGAATGGAACCTTTAAGCAATTGTTTGAGAGAGAATCAACACCCAAAAGCATATCAAGGCCAGAAATTGTAAAAAAAATTAGACGCAGGTGTTGATTCTCAAATCAAAAGGTTGGAGACGATGAAGTCGTGTGGAGGTTTGATTGTAGAAAGAGAGAGAGAGCGAGACATGAATGGTGAGAGAGTGTGATATGAGATATATATATATGAGTGATTTCGAATTTGAAATTTGTGAGAGAGAAATTTGTGCTGATGATGTCTGCTGCCAGCTAGAGGGATGAGAGAGAGAGAGTGGGGTAGGTTGATCAAGCTTTTCCACCTCATTTCCCTATATAGGAAAAACTTAATTTTAAGAGCCACTCATCTAATAGAGATGAGTGGTGGTTGGGGTTGAGTGAGTCTTTAGTGTTTGAGACTTGAGTGTCTCTAAATCCTCCCCCTCCAAAGAAATGTGGATGTTTTTAGCTGCGACAGTTACCAAAGTTTGAATTGTTTTTTAATTCAAATTCTCTGAAGGTAATTGCTCCTTTTGCAGAACTAGCAATAACTGTTTTTTTATCCTGACTTCCGGCAGTTGACGGGGTTTTCACGTGCACCAATGATTAGTTGGGCAAATGGTGATAAATTATGAACTCGGATCACTCTAGTTGCACTAACTGCTCATTTTTGAAGATAACTGTCATCTTTCATTGATTGTATTTTAGTTGATTCCAAGTTTCTCGAGTGAAATGCCTTTGATTTTGGGTATCAACGAAATTCAGGTACAGCGAAAGCCTTTATTATGACGATGTTGCTAAGAAATGGATATATCAGAAGGTCGACATCTCCTTCCTGCCATTACCAGGCAAACGAGGTGAGTTTCATTCGACTTGTATTTCATCTGCATCAGTGAAGGAAATTGTGTTTGCAAAGGCATGTGTTGTTGATAGACTTGATTTACAAGAGACCAAGTTGAATGAATTTTATGACAAATCCAAAAAAGCCGTAGGAATTACAACGATAGGTTTGATTTATACATATGGAAAAAAGGGTCTTCCTGATACAATTCGATTTGGAGAAGGATTTTCATAGAGTTGGCTCAGTGGTCCGTGGATTCCCCCCAAAAAATATCTCACTGTTCGGACAGCATTGGGCATCCTACTCAAAGTTGACAATAGTACTCTGGGTAGGACTTATAGGTTTGTTGCTTATTGACATCGATCTTTCTCAGCTTATATTCAAGAAGATTTTGATCATGGGCGAAAGCTACCGACATAATTGTGTTATTTAATTACCGAGAGCAGATTGGTGTATTATGTGATGAAAAGGAAGGAAGTGAAGAAGAAATACTGAATCGAGTGAAAGCTCAGGTTCTGTTATGTTAAAACCTAAGAAAAGAAGCATAAAAGGTGAAAGAACAAAAAGTAGGCATCATAGTTGTCTGAAGAATTGCCTCAACCAAATGTAGAAATTGGTCTCCGGAGTGTTAAGGATGTTGTGGCTATAAAAGACAAGGGGTAAAATCGTGGATTGGACAAACTAATCAACAACTCTACTGCAGACGTCTTGGATTCATCAGTTGAAGAATGGGAGATTGGCAAACATCTGATTATAGAGAAGATGATTTACTGAGGGTGATTTTGCTTTTACCAAAATTGTTTGGGCAGATGTAGTTCGAGAAGAGGACACCCCAATATAAGAAAAAGAACAAAGTATCTCTGAGACAGTGGTGGAAACTAGTGCTGATGGCAATAGAAATTGAGGAACCAACCCAAGGTGTTAAATTGAAGGCCACAAAATCGGGTGTGAAAATGAAGACTAAAATGGGTTTGGTGGTGGATTGTCATTAGGGGTTATTAGATGGAACTGTTCTGCTGTTTTTCATTTACACCTTTTCATGCAATTTTTATGGGCCAGTTAACAACTGAGTTACGATTAGGGGTCTAACATTATATGCTGCATATACTACTGATACTACGGGTTTAACATGTATGACGTTCTATTATAAACTTAACCGGCTTCTGGGAGATGCCAGTATATTGATATCACGAGTATTGCCATAACATGCATCTCATGCTCAAAATCAGAGGATGTTTTTCCGTCATGAGGTGGTGGGCACAGAATATGAGGAATAAGTGTATAGTTGATCAGGCAAAAAAAAAAAACAAAAACTACAGAGATCTACAAACTGAAATTGGAGGCTATTTGCTAGTAGTTCTGGCTTGAAAGCTTGTATTGCAACCACGAGGATTATAAAATTGCTCGCACTTATTCTACTAAGAGAATCATCCAGGCAGAAGGGCGTCACCTTCGATGTGCGTGGTATTCGTGTGATCGATGTCATCGCCGGTGTATGAGTATCATTAGTATCCCAGTTTATGTGCAGCCTAGGAATATTGAATGCATACTTTTAAGGGGAGTATCAATGATTACATACTCTTAAGGGGAGTGGATGGTTTGCAGGTGAGGATATCATTTATTGAATGCACTGAAGTTGTAGAGACGCAGACACTGACAATGTTGCTGGTTAGTTAGTCAGGCAACAATTTTCGACCAATAAAGCCTCCAACGGTTATGCACAATGTTGCGGGAGAATGTAGAGGGAGGTCTGGCCAACGAGTTACAAAACATTGCAAGGAATATTGCAGAGATCTCTGGGAGGTAACTAAAGAAGCAATGGTTGAGAGGCAAACATGGAGATCTGGCACAATTATTTATAAGTAAATTTATTTCAATTAAATTGAATCATAGCGATTAGAGCATACACACCAGTAGGGTGGGTGGATTTGCCCAAAATCAGGGTGAATCCAATCCACCCCACAGCAGTTCGATCACAAATCAAAGCGAATATCACTTAGCGCATTTCTGAACCGCGTGAGAACATCAACGTTCACGATCCAGCCACGTGTCACCATCTCAAACGTTCATCTCTGCAGCGCAGTTCTAAACCGTGCGTAGTAACACCCAATAAGGAATTGCCACTTTTTTTTTTTTTTTTTTTTAAAAATAAAAATAAAAAATTAGCCGCGCAGTTCAGAACCGCGCGACATCTCCTTGCAACTTTTAGGCATAAAATTGGTTAAGAACTTTCAAGTATTATTTCACCAAACCAAAAATAATACAAATTAGCTTACCCAACCCTTACTCCACAAGTTTCCCAACCCAACCCATTTCCTCCACCATTGACGCTGCTAATCGCTTAAAAATGTCGGGAGAGTCTAGTTCGCGACCGAGGCATAATTTTTCCAAAACTAAACGTAGCGTAAACGCCGAAGTAAAATGAAGGAGGGACGAATTGGTAACAAATAATTGGCCGTTACAATTGACGTCAGACAACAATCCCTCCCCAACGCTCGAGGAGTTGAACCGAGTAGATATCCTCCCGGACAGCTGAGTCCATATTTGTGTTGGATCGGAGGAAATATCGGTAAGTTTTGTATAAATTTTAAATTTTATTAACGTATATTGCCATGTGTTCGATGAAATGCCCGAATAAAAGTCTAACGTGTTAATATATTTTTTTGTCAGAATTGAGATGAAATACAGTGTAGGGGATCATTGGATAAGGTATTGAAGTGGTACCAATGGATTGCCGTGTACCCGACGTTGAAGAAGTTGGTCGACGATTTGGGGTTTGAGGAGTTTTGCTCGATTAAGGTGTGAAACTCTGATAATCGTCTCATTCATGCTCTCGTGGAACGGTGGTGGCCTTCCACCCATACCTTTCACTTCCCTTGCGGGGAACTGGGTTTCACACTGTTAGACTTTGTCATGCTAACGGGCATATCTTTTGGGAGGGGTTGCGAACTCCCGTACGACGAGAGGTACTCCAAGTCAGAGGAAATAGAAAAGATGTTCCCGGGAATCACAAGCTCTGACATCAGGTGCGGTAACATCACTTTCGCCTATTTAAAAATGTGAAAAGAGCCTTTGAATCCACGTCTCAACAATTACGACCCACAAATGGATATTGTGTATGCGAGGGAATTTATTGCCTATATGATGGGTAATCTCTTCTTCTCAAATGGTAGCACATCTTTTCGGGCGGGTTATCTTGCAGTCTTGACAGACTACGATATTATTGGTGTGCCAGTTTTTGATTGGGGTACGCCGATTATGGCGGCTTTGTATCGGGGACTTGATGAAGTCTCAGTTCTGAAGGACGGGAAGGTGAAGAAATCGATCATCGGATTCTATACGATGTTGGAGTTCTGGTTCTTTGAATACTGTCGGGTTGGAATGTATCTAGTGAAGGTACAAAACTTTAACCATATTTATCCCCGTATAAGTGCGTGGAGAGATGAAAGGGTTAGTACGGGGCCTGAAATCCATCATTCTTTTGCTGTGATAAGAGAAATGATAGAATGAAAGGACAAAACCAACATAGATTGACAACCATGGCATAGCTCTAGGCGAACAATCCATTCAGAGGTAAGAAATGCTTTAACGCAGAGCTTTTAGAGGGTTCTATTGGTGTCAGTCCCATAAGGGCACGGTACACTTTGGTATTTAAGAGACTGGTGTATGCGTCAGATGACCGGGCATGATAATGTGCCCTATGACCCCCCTCAAAAGATTATGGAATTTTCAAGGTACGATCGAGAATTATATCAGAGTCTGAAAGATGTAGACTTCTACGATGGTTGTAATTATCCTGTTTCAGACGTAGATTACATGACATATTTGCGTGCCGTTCATCCAAATCCCAAGATTGGTTGCAATTTAGTAAAGAGGATAAGAAATATTTGAATGGTTGGGCGTGATCTAGTGAGGCCCAATGTACACTTACTACCTACGTCAAGTTTAGCCATGTCTTCATAGGTGCAAGACTATGGTGTTCAGGAGACCGACGATCCACATGATATGGGATGGTTCATGGATGTGGCAGGAACGAGCGGTCAATGTAGACGAATACCGATCCCGGTGATGCAGGTGCCATACCCGTGCCCACCTACGTATAGTATGGATGAGTTGTGACATCAATCCCAATGAATGCGGTATGCGGCATATGAAGACTCGAGGCAACTAGTTGAGCGCAATTCTGAGTTAGAGGGGGAGTTGAGGCGGGCAAACGAGGTCATCCGAGAGACGTCCGAGAGATTAGTTTAGAAGTCCATTTCCTACCAGATAGAGCCGGTTGTGCAATGTACCTATGACGAGAGTTTCCCACGTAGCTGACGCACCTGCCAAACGAAGAGAGGTTATCTCAGTTAGGCTATGTTTTATTTAGAACTTTGATTTATGATTTTTTAAAATTATGTTGAGTATTAATATTGTTTAAACTATGTTTTGTTTAAAATATGTTAAGTATTAATCTTGTTTAAACTATGCTTTATTCATCAGGTCACAGAAAATTTATTATTGTTTGGGCAAACTTGTTGTACAAGTTATTCAACGGCTAGTTTTTTTATGTGAACTTGTTGTGCAAGTTACTCAACGACCATAATAACGGCTAGTTTTTTTTGGAAACTTGTTAACGGCCATATTAATGGCTAGTTTTTTTCAACTATAAATGTCATTCATCTTCTACACTCTCCTCCATCCTTACCTTACAAACAAAACCACTATGTCTTCCTTAAGCTCCTAATCTAATTCTCAAGACCACTCTCAATCCTCCAATACGAACCAACAAGGAAATGTCTTTCCTCCTCAATTCGGCACATTTGATCCGTCGCAAATGCCTAACACTTCCCAAGATCTAAGGTATGTTCGCCAACTATTCCCAGCACCCGACAATCAATTTTAATCTCAAACCCATGGATATTACCCTCATTACCCAAACCAAGAATATAACCCTCAATTTGATGGGTATACGGGCTCGTACCCTCAACCGGGGAATCCATATTATTCATCTCAAACCGGTTTTACCGATAAAAGTTCGAGTACCACGCCGATACAAGGTATATGGGGTTTAAATGATTTAAATCTTAATACATCGCCGGTTGCATCTCCGGTTATCTCTAAGGATCTCAATCCGGTTCTCACGAGAAGTAATACGCGCGGGAAGGTAAAGTCTAAAAAAAATGGCATCGACACCTATTATAGTTGAGGATGTAGTTGAGGCAGAGAAACTCAATCCGGTTCTCACGAGAAGTAATACGCGGGGGAAGGCAAAGTCTAAAAGAAAGACAACATCGACACCTATTGTAGTTGAGGATGAAGTTGATGATGACAAAGAAAGATATAAGAACTCCAAAAATTGGTCGTCTGATGACTTCGTGAATCTTGCACGCGCTTGGTCCCAAGCATCTCAAAACCTTGCTACCACGAACAACCAAAAAGCTGCTATATTTTAGTTCAAGGTGCGTGATCAATTCAACTCCTTCTATGTTGACCAATCGATGTGGCGATCGTACAACGGTGTCAATTGTGCGTATAAGGGGCGACTCAATAAAGAATATTTGATTTTTAGAGGCATCATTCAAGACTTTGAGAGCCAACATTTTACCAGTATTGGAACGGCTGACTTCGTAAGTATTTCATTTTTTTTTCTCATTTCATTAATGTTAAAAGGTGAATCATATTCTAAAAAATTTTCTAACTTGATTTCTAGGAACGTATGGTATATGATACATTCGCACAACTAAACACAAACCATTTACACTTGGGGAAACATACAAAGTTTTGTCAACTTGCCCAAAATGGCCACAAATTTATCATATCGGGGAACTCGGCCGCAACATCGCTAGGAAGTTAAATTTTAACGATAGCCCGGGTAACTCCACCAATACTGATCCTGAAATACCTACATCTAGTACTTCAAATATTGTAATTCTGGATGATTCTATCGACGTGGATGCACCACTATATTCTTGTGGGGATGTACGACCGGACGGTCAAAAAAAATATAAGGCAAAAGAAGCGGCAAAGTCAAGTATAGGTTATTAGGGGAAGAAGATGTTTGAGACAACGACCAACATGATGAAGACATAGAATAAGAGAGACGAGCAGAAGAAAGAGGAAAAAGAAGCTAGAACTATAGCACGAGAGGAACTAAAGTTGGCTAGAGAGGTTGAGATTCAAAGGAGGCGTGAAGCAGAGCTAACTTGAAAAAAATCTATCGAAGATGCACATATGGTTCAGGTGATGACAACGGACCCAAGTAACCTACTACCGGCATAAAGGCGTTGGATGAAGAAGCAAATTAAAGAATATTCAAAGAAGTCGAAGGAGCAGTGTCCAAGTGATGACGACGTTTCTAGTGATGAAGATTGATGTAATCCTTAGGGTTAATAGTAGTTCTTAAGTTATATGTAATTTTATTATTTCAATAAAATTGTTATTAATCGTACATAATCCTTAAAATTGTTATTAATCTAATTTCATGAACCTTCTAGATGTACTCTGGCATAATGTACTATGCTTCTTACTTCTTTCTTACAAGACCTAAGCTTTTCTCCTTCTCTTTATCTCTACCAAAACAATAAAATAGAGGAAATGGGTACAAAATAAAAAAACAGAAGCAATAAACCAAGTTTCTTTAAGTGTTACTTGGTAATTTTTGGTAAGTTTCAACAAACCTATTTCTTACCATAACAGTTGTAGTTATTTGGTTGTTTTTGTGTGCAAGTTTTTTTTAGGTTTCTTGAGTACTATCTACTTGTCCTTTGAGTTGATCTCTTCTTCTCATGTACATGTTATCAAATGCTTCCATGACATCATCATCACATACTAGTAAACTTAGCGAAAATCATATATTTTTATTCTAAATGATGCTTAATCTTTTTTTTATTCAATAGGGTTGCATTTACTGTAAGTTATACTTGGTTGAACCCATTAAATGTACCTATCCTAATTGATGTTGTCACTTGATTTTTGTGGTATATGTAAATTAGGCAGACATTTTTTTTTCTTTTTTTTGGCTCAGGGAGAGCAGTACAGGTAAGGTAAAGTTCCCACAGTTCCTTTTATTTAAAATATACTTTAATCAAGTAGAGCAAATACATTACAACTTCAACATAAAACTTGGAAACAAAATACATTACTTTAGAAAATAAAAAAACAACGATGAAGACTACATTACTCCGCCCCTTTCGATTCCACAAATGCGCGACAAGTTCATCTTGTAATTGGAAATGAGCACCTTCATTTCTAATTTCATGAACCTTTATGGATGTACTCTGCCATAATGTTGATCGTGTGTCTTGGATTTAAGTCCTCCTTCCAATTATTCACGGATGTCTAAAACTCGGGATCAATGTCCATTTGCCGGATGTAAGTATGACGTTCATCTTCGACGATCGTATTGTACAGGATTATACATGCGCTCATAACATTTCCTAGATCACTAGGTTTCCAAAATTGTGCACCGTGTGCCAATATTTGAAACCTAGCTTGTAATCCCTCAAAAACACGCTCTACGTCTTTCCGGCATGCTTCTTACATCTTCGAAAAATGTCTTTCGGCATCGTTGGACGGATTTCTTATGGTTTGAACAAGTGTGCCATTTTGGATAGACTCCATCCGCTAAGTAATACCCTATAGTGTGCGGTACCGTTCCTCTATTATAATTGTATGGCGGCGCAACTCTATTAGACAAGTTGTTGAAAAGGCACCCTTGATGTAAAACGTTCACGTCGTTGTTAAAACCGGGCACCCCAAAGAATGCGTGCCATATC
Source organism: Kingdonia uniflora (assembly GCA_014058105.1). NCBI lineage: Eukaryota > Viridiplantae > Streptophyta > Magnoliopsida > Ranunculales > Circaeasteraceae > Kingdonia > Kingdonia uniflora. Next base: position 31,831 of record JACGCM010000417.1, on the reverse strand, counting down.
CAAAGATCTTGCGATGCAACCGCTTCTAAAATTACCGTCGGGATTTTCTTATACCCAGTATATTGTCCTGCCCACCCTGTAGGATAATTTTTTCATTTCCAATGCATACAATCTAAACTACCTAACATCCCCAGAAAGTTTCGCGATCCATTCACTTCTAACAAGTGTAATGTATCATTTTCATTGGGAGATCTAAGGTATTGAGCTTTGAATTGTGTTATAATAGTTTTACAAAATACTTTCAAGCAAAAAATACCCGTACACTCCCCAATTCGAAGGTATTTTTCTTGGACGTCTACGCTCGTACCGTAACATAACATGCGAAGCGTGCACGTTATCTTTTGGTGCGAGGATAAGCCCATCGTCTTAGCGGCATTTTCTCTTTGAATAAAATAGGAGTTCGAAGAAAATATTTGATCATAGATACCTTGATGCACACCTTCGCTCATACGGAATCGACGACGAAATGAGATACCTTTGAATCTTGGGTTGTCACCGAAGTAATCCTGATTAAGGCTAAACTCCCCCATATTATGATCATGACATTTCTGCTTGTCAATCTTTCCCATTTTACTACCTCCCCGCCTCCATGATGATGTCGCCTCTTGCTCTTTTTCTTATGCTTCTCCCATCTCAATCATAATCTTGCTCTACTCGTGCACCATCTCAATTTGACGTCGGAAGAGCTCTTCACTTCTGGACGATGATGAAGACAATGACTCTAAAGATGAGAGTGATGCGTCAGACATGAGTAGGTCAGCCAAGATTTCGTCAAACATGATTCGGCAAAATTGATAACAAAGGAAAAAAGTTGAGTTTTGAGATATAAGATAAATGAGTTGAATGTAGAAGAGTAAGAGAGTAGAAGATGAATGGGTTTTATAGATAGAGAAAAAACTAGCCGTTTATAGCCGTTGAGCATCTTGTTGAAGAAGTTTGATAAGGGAAAAACCAAGTATGGATGGGAACCAACATATATTCATTGCAGGCTCTTGTCGCGCAGTTTGAACCGCGCAATAAGAACTGGCCATTTGGTTTTGTTTAAATCTAAGCCGCCCACGTGTCTCCATCTTAGTCGTTGCAGTTCAGAACTGCGTGGCAAGAGGACCTGTTAAGGCTTGACAAATGTCATCATCTCATTGGCTTAGTCCCTACGCGCAATTTTGAACTGCGTAGCATCAATCCACCAAAAATCCACCCAGAGGGTGGTGAATCCACCTTTAAGGTGGGAAATAGGTTGCCACGTGGATTTTTGACCTAGCTGTTGGGAGGTGAATTTTCAAGTTAGAGGGTAGATTTTCAAATCCACCTTGCCACGTCATTTTTGACCTAGCTGCTGTGGATGCTCTTATCATTTGACCTTAAGACTAAAACTGATATATTATTAGATTCTTACTAGTCACATTTTTTATATATGTTTACCATGCATCAGACACCACCTTGTATTACACATGGACTATGTTAAGTGAATGTTTTTTTTTATTGTAGGATGCTTATTCTAATTTTTTCCTTTATTTTGGGACGTTGTCGGTAATAAGTATGAGAGAAGATTTAGAAACACTCACAAACCAAATACTCAAGACTTACTCAATACCAATCACTCATCTCTATTAGATGAGTGGTTCTAAAAAATAGAGAGGTGACAATTGCTAATAATAGAGAAATGAGGTGGTAATAGAGAGGTGACTCATCACCTTTTTTTTTTCTCTCTCTTTCTCTCTCTTCACGTATTCTATTTGTTCACTCTCTTTTATTTGAAATTCAAATCATCTCTTTCTCACCATAAGGAACAACTCACCCTCTCTCTCCATTTCAAACTCTTTATCTCTCTCTCTCTCCAAGAGTAAATTCCTCAGATCTGCTCTCCCATCTAACAATCTGGGTTCCCACCTAGCAACCTGCGTTCCATCTAATAATTGTTTTGAATGATGCAATTCATTGTGGAGAGTAGTTTTTTTGTAATTTTTGCGATTATTGACTGTGATTTGGGAGATGTCTATGTCTAAAGCACTCTCTCTCTCTTTGATCTACAACAACCTAAATCTTGAAAGTGAGTGATACATTTGGTGGATCATCGATGTCGTTTGGAGTTTCACTCTCAAAGAATCATTGCTACCGTTTTGTGAATCTTTTAAATTTTATATATATATCTCTCTCAAGAAGAAATCCTCAGCTTTAAAGTGTTTATCTCAAACACCTTTGATCAATTGTGCATTTCTGTATATAACCAAATTTGGGCTTGCTATCATTTATCTCATTCTCTAATGTACTGGGACGACATAATTTTTGAGTATGTGAAATTTGCATAATCTGAACTGTACCCAACAAAAATTGTCGATATGAACTGAATCCGACAATTTCGAGTATGTGAAATTTGCATAATCTGAATTGTACCCGACAATAATTGTCGAACTCGACAATTTCGAGTATGTGAAACTTGTATAATCTGAAATGTACCTGACAATAATTGTCGAACCTGACAATTTTAAGTATGTGAAACTTGCATAATCTGAACTGTACCCGACAATAATTGTCGAACCTGACAATAATTGTTACAGATAAACTTGCATAATCTTACATATTGCTGTACTAGATATTGTCAATGGCGTAGTTAGTCGACAATATCTAGATGGTTTATCTGTAACAATTTGGATAGTAATTATCGAAAGATGCATTACTCGAGATATTCTTGAACCAGTAGTAAAAAGTAAGATTCAAGGTATTCCTATTCACAGGTTCATTCAAGACAATACAATCTAAAACCAAACCAAAATAATAAGAATTAAACAAGAGATCCCATTAAACCTTAAACCACTAGCTAGTACAAAACTCCTCCCAAATTACATCGTAATCTTAAAATCTAAGTGACAGTGCTACCAATAATCTGCGATTGTGGGGAGATCGGAGAAGAGAAATTTTGATATGAGTACATAAAACATTGGTTCTGGTTGTCATCATTCCTGAGAGTGATCTTCTCTAATGGGGAGCGAGAAAGAGAAAAACTTCAATTTGTGTTTTACGCCGATCTTCATGAGTAGAGAGAGAGAGAGAGGGAGAGAGAGAGAGGGGGGGGGATAAAGAACAGATCTGAAGTAAAAGAAAGAAAGAATGGTTGTTTTCAAATTAGAATTGAAGAGAGGAGTGAGATAGACAATTCTGGCCACATTACGTGAGAGAGAGAGAGAGAGAGAGAGAGAGAGAGAGAGAGAGAGAGAGAGAATGTCGTCTGCCTCATTTCCACCTAATTATTTCATTTCTCTATTTGCCACATCCCTTATTATGTGAGCCACTCATCTAATAGAGATGAGTGGTTGGTATTGAGTGAGACTTGAGTGTTTTGTTTTTGAGTATCTCTAAATCCTTCCCTAATAAGTAATGATTACTATATTTCACTATAAAATCCTTTCCTTTACTATTGTTGATGCTCTGAGAATATAGTAGCATTTGTTAATATTTATTTAGATACTTGTAGGCTCTGTACATACTGTTTCTTACATTTTGGTTTAGACCTTCTCCTATAATCTTTACTTCTAATCAATAAAAATCTAGCTTAAGCTTAATATCAAAGAAAAAAGATAACCAAGGGTTGTTGATGAATAAGCTTGACTCCATTGGGAGAACGTGCAAAGGATGTTGAGAAACTTCAACACCTATAAGCCTTCCGTAAACCTTCCATAAACCTGTAAGCCTCACAATTGAAAAGGTATCACATAATAGTGATTTAACTCTGAAAATTTATCGAATAAACACGTAAACCTTAAAGTTTTAATTTTTTTTTTTTGGGATAAATAAGTTGAGGTTACAATCTAGGATATTTACTCCCTTTAGAATCTCCTTCTATAATCTATTGGAGAGCTGCAGGTGGAAAAGAAGGGGGAAAATGACTAAAAGTGATAGGTCATAGGGTCGTCTTCAACGGTCGTTCTCCATGTCGCCGGGTCTCTATCTAAATTTAGATTTATTTTAATGTTTTATTTTATTTGATTAATTAAGAGGCTTAAGATAAATGTTAGTGCCTTGATTTTAGGAGAGAATAATAGATTAGGGATGAAGAGTTAGAGTTTAAGGTAGTGTGAGTTTGAGAGAAATTTAATTTTTAGAGAGAGAGGTAAAGTTTGGGGTAAATCTATAAACCCTAGTTCTCCAAACTTCAATTTATGCAATTGAGAGATTTAGCTTATTTTTTAACAACGTAGTGTGATTTAGCTTCTGCAACAACGTAGTTTTTAACAACTTGGTACTAAAGCTAGCAAGATTCTCCATTTTTTTACACCGACTGCTACAGTGATTTTAACATCGATTACAATGATTTTTATGTTGCCACAGTGATTTCTACAAAGCTAGAACGATTTTGGCAGAGAATTTTTTCAGTAACAATGGGGATGAAAATGTCAAAGAAGCAACCGCAAGGTGAGCAATTGAAAATTGTAGAAGAGTCTACCAAGTTGCTTATGGAGTTAAACAAGGTGCTTATGGCATCAAACAAGATGATATTTAAACAACTTGAGGAGATGTTTGCCAAATTGCATGCCCTCGCGAGTTCTGATGCTGACGGGAGATTTGCTGATGACATTAAAGATGAAGTAGAAGTAAAAGAGAAGAAGATTGAGGCGGGAGTTGTGGCGGATGATTCGATGAAATTCGATGGAGATGGCTTGGAGACGACGGAGAGAGAGGGGTTCACCGTGAGATTGATCTAGTAGGTGAAATGACATAGACATGTCGAAGAACATTAGATCAAAGTCTGACGAAGAGGTTGCAACATTGATACGAGAGGTCCATACGGTCAATGATTCCAATTGTCAAGAAGCCCAACCAAAGAAGACCATCCCCAATCCTAACCCTTTACCCAGAATTTGAAAAACGATCGGAGGGGAATTGATTATATCGTCAACGATGGAGGAAGGATTACCGGTGACTACGGTGGCCAAAATCCAGGAGAGTTAGAGGTCCCCATCGCTGCTAAGGTCCGCGGAAGACGTGAAATTTATGGCGTAACGAACCAGGGATTTTTGGGAGAATTCGAGGAGTGGGGCTTCAACATTTTGTTCGGTAGCGACAAACCCACATATGAAGTTAGGGAAGAAATTGTTACCGATTCCAAAATTGTGGGTTTCATTAATAGCGAAATGATACAAAAACACATGATTGATGTCATTGGAGTGCTCGTCAAACCACTCATAGTGGTGGGTCAGTGAGTATTAGGCGAGGAATCGTCGTTCGATTTGCAGTCACTTGAATCGCCATAAATATCACGAAGAAATGGCAAAAACATGTTTGGTAATTTACAATTTGCGACTACTGGAGTTGTGGAAAGTGCCGAGGTTATCACTAGGGAAAGTGTCGTGTTCGGAGTAGAGCTGGAAAACGGCGACCCAAATCTAGGGTTACTACATATTGCAGTGGCAGTTTTCGGAGAAGAGGCTTCAAGAAAAACTCAAAGTGGGGCCGACGAAGTTCTCAAAATCAAACCCAAAATCGTTGAGGATGATCAGTGAGGAAAATGGTGGTCGGAAGGAGCTTAGAGAAGATCGTGGTTGCCATTGATTGCAAGGGTTGGCTCAGGAAAGATGAAGCAGGCGCATGTGTGACTCGCACAAGTCACACACACGTGACTCGTACAAACTGCGGTATAAAGGCATCAGAGGCATACCATTAGGCATGCCCGAGGGCACCAGAGTCATAGATCTTAGCAGTTTAGTTGGCGTGCATGGCACGACACTGGGCATATCACAGAGCACACGAGGCATGGTTATTGGCAAATGCATTCTCTTAAGTGTGTCTAATGCCCCTTACATGTTCCCTGCTTTATAGCAAAGGTAAACAGATTTAAGCTAATCTACGGCAGTAGTGGGCCGGGTTATTAGACCCCACATGGGAACTCATCTTCCCCATAATTCTTCAATGCTGCAACAAATAGGTCGAGTCCCAACACTGGCTACAACGGCGAGCAACAACAACAACAGCTTGTTCGATCAACCTTATACACCACACTTGTTTGATGCTAAGACTATTTCAATTCTTGAAAAAATGGCAACAGTTCGGTCATTTGTTGTGATTCTTGAGAGGTTCCAACACTTGTTAACCATGAGGGAGGACCACAAATCTATTGGTTTTCCATCTAGGGAGATAATAACGACCATGGTGCTTGAGGAGAGTGAATATATTTCTCTAGAAAAGGATAAGCGAGAAGAAAAGGGTAGTGCTCTAGTAGAACAAGAAGCAGTAAGTGGTGTTGTACCAGTTGATGTATTTGTAAGCATACTTCACCTATAACCAACCTGTACCTCCTCATGTATAAGTACCAATCAAGTTGATACCCAGTCAGCTCCAAAAATAGGAACATGTAGGGGTACACCATTGAAAGATTGGGACAAACCTCGTATATTAGGTGAGTCGTTGAGGTATTTGTTTCACAGTTTTTTCATCTATTTTGGCATGGGTTTACTGATCGTTACAGTACGTCAATAGGTAGTTTTTTTGGGGACCAAGTCATGAATGAGGTTTTCGGCACGACAAGATTTATTATTTGTACATGCAGAGTTAGTGAAGTACCGTGGACGGATTCAGACTCGTCTTATTCTGGGTGCTACACTTTCCGAGTTCAAAATTTGAGGTCCAATTTTTTTGCAGCAGGGGAGAGTTGATAAGTCACAGGGGTCGTCTTCAACGGTCGTTCTCCAAGTTGTCTGGTCTGATAGGTCACGGGGTCGTCTTCAATGGTCGTTTTCCATGTCGTCGGGTTTCTCTCTGAATTAGGATTTATTTTTATGTTTCATTTTATTTGTTTAATTAAGAGGATAAATGTCAGTACTTTGATTTTATGATAGAATAAAGGATTAGGGATAGAGAGTCCTCCCATTACTTCAAATACACACCTCTTCACATCTTCCCTCGACAACGATTCCAAATCTTGTTTTCCTCGTACCAAATGCACGCCCATGCCGTAAACTTTAACCTAGATCTTGGCATTCGTTACTTGCTCACCCAATTGAGGAAATGCAACTACAGGTGCTCCGAAGCTCAAACTCTCCAATGTAGAATTCCAACCACAGTTGGTGACGAAGCAAACGATTGATGGGTGCGTAAGAAAATCCACAACAACCTCTTTTAAATAGGGAGTCATTTTGGGGAGTTTGAAATCATATTTATCCCTATCACAAAATAGCCTCCCTTAATAAAGAAGTCTAGTCAAAAGTAAGTATGCCACGTAAAACGAAAAACCATAATCTGTTACAGCAGATTTCCCCCCTCTCTCCTGAAGAACACTTCCTTCTTTTACCTCCTTTAAATTCATTTTTTTTATGCTTGATCCGGCTAGTAAGTTATCAAAAATTTCTAACTTGCTCCTTATATTGCTAGTTTCCCATATGTTGAGGACTCTTCCTATGTATCTCTGTGAAAGAATTATCTCCATAGATAGTAGATATAGATATTTCTATTATAAATTCTCTTTACCTATTACAAGGTTTTATCTTATTTAATTTTTGATTTGAGTTCTGGGCATTTGTTGTAATCAGGTGGGGAAGTTGTTTGGAGCAACGGCTTCAAAAGCATCGAATTAGGGATTTGTTGTAATCAGGTAAGCTCACAAGCTTAGCATAATATCTTATGATTCTTTTTCTGACGATGGTTTCATAATTATCGCAAAGCTTAGCATATGCTGAAGTTTGCAGGATCAAAAATAATAATCGGACGAGAAGTCGTTGTAGAGAATCAAGATTGACTATGCAACGAGTAATTGCTGGCCATGAAAGGCTTTTGTCAGACTACTTTGCTAATCCTCTTATTTATAATGACACCATATTCAAGTGAAGGTTTCGAATGAGGCGTTCTTTATTTCTTCATATCGTAGAAGGCGTAGTTCAACACGATTCATACTTTGTACAACGAAGAAATGCTGCCGGAATCCTTGAATTTTCCTTGCTTCAAAAAATAACTATTGCTTTGAGAATGCTTGCTTATGGAGTAGCAGTAGATAGCCTAGACAAAAATTTAAGGATGAGCGAAACCACCGCAATAGAAAGCCTTGAGAGATTTTGTGTAGTAGTTATTAAGGTTTTTGGGGCTGAGTATTTAAGATCACCTAATAGTGATAATGTCCACCGATTACTTCAAGTTGGCGAGAGTCGTGGATTTCCAGGAATGCTTGGGAGCCTTGATTGTATGCACTGGACCTGGAAGAATTGTCCTACTGCATGGCATGGTATGTATAAGGGTTACGTCTACAAATCAACAATTATTCTTGAAGCTGTTGCTTCATATGATCTCTAGATTTGGCATGATTTTTTTGGAATGCCGGGATCCCATAATGACATAAATGTTCTTCAAAGGTCTAATCTATTCTCAGATCTTGCAGAAGGTCGCGCTCCAGTTGCTAATTGCAGAATTGGGAAGAACCTTTATACGATGGGATACAACCTTAGAAATGGTATTTATCTAATGCGGTCCACATTCGTGAAGACGATTCCATATCCACGAGGAGAAAAATGTAAATATTTTGCTAAACAACAAGAACGGCAAGGAAGGACGTTGAAAGAGAATTTGGAGTACTTCAGGCACGTTTCGCTATTGTGCGAGGGCCTGAACGTTTTTGAGATCCTGCTAATCTCAAAGATATCACGACAGCATGCATTGTTATGCACAATATGATTATAAAGGATGAACGTCACCTTTACACGAATGACTTCGTTAATGAAGGGAATGACATCTTTCTTCATGTATATCGTAATCGCATTGCGCTGTTCAATGAGTTCTTAGATATGCATATAAAAATTCGAGATTCGAAACAACACTCCCAACTCCAAAAAGACCTTATCGAACATTTGTTGGTGCGACGAGGTAAGAGTTCAGATGACGATATCGCAAATGATTTACCAAGTTCACCTAATGTAAACTAAGCATAATTTTTGTAATTTCGTTCATGCCCTCTTTTATTTCTCTATAAATAAATTGAAGATGTTTCCGCTTTCTATTGAGTTGTGGCATCTATTTTTAAGATAGGAAGTATGATGTTGTCATGTTGATATTCTGTTTCAAATGGGAATACTGGGAATTAGAATTGTGAGATGGTTTTCATAATACTTTCAAGGAACTATAATGCTTGTCATGTTGATATTCTTAAGATAGGAAGTATGATGTCATGTTTTCTAAAATAATCAAATGTGCTATAAACTGGTTTTAGAGTACTGATTATGGTCTTGAATCAAAGTAGAGGTCAGAAGGATTTTACTATGATAAATTAGAATACCCTACTTCTGATTGTAGGTGGATTTCATCTTTGTAACCATTTCTATTATTATGAAATCCACCCTTGACCTTCCCTAGTTTGATGAAAATATTCATGTTTTTACAAAATTGTTTTGTTCTATTTTCTTCCAAATGTGAAGGAGTGAAGGTCGGTGCAGTTTTGAGCTTCCCCTTTTTATGATTAACTATTACTCTCTAAGTAGAATCAGAATGTGTACAAATTCAGAATAGCAGATACCTTTCCTTTTCTTTTCCCTGCAGTGATTTGTCTGGTGTTAAAATTCTGATGCAATGGATAGAAAGATGTCTGATAAGAATAAGCAAGACCAATCATATTATTGATAGAACGACGTCTTTGCATCATTTTGTATTAACTTACACTATCCAAGTGAGTATTTTTTTTGTTTAACTTAAGACATGTAACGATAAGAAAAATGTGAAGAAGATTTAATCAAAACCTTTACTGTGTCTGTATGATATGACAATATAAAAATGAAATAGGAGCCACCTGGAAGAGATGCTCTTACTTTAAACATTGATGGCTCTTTAAAATGCGACATTGGAGGGACTGAGGCCATAATTAGAGACAGTCTTAATACTGTTATGGCAGCACCTTCTGGTACCATGATTATAGACAGTCTTGGCAATAGCTTTCCTAGTGCTTTCTACTTTGTCTCCATGGGAACAAGGTTTGGGTGTAAATAAAAAATTTATTAAAATAAAGAAAGTTACACAAGGAAAGTAAAAATTTCCAAAACGGTGAAGTTACAAACTTCAAAGAAGAAATACAACTAAGCTATTTAGATTTGTTTCTTGCAAGAATTTCAGCCTTTTTACTGTTGTTGAATTCTTTTGTCATTTCATCCATTCCATCGGTATCTTGTAACATTATTCACTCATCTTCTTTAAATTGGTCCATCGCAAAATGCCTATATCTATCGTTCTTTTTTTCCTCATTAAATTCTTGCAACACTTTCGTAAATTTTGAGTCAAGATAGCTTTCTATTTCTTTTGCCCTCTGCTTCCTGAGTTCTTTCTCTATTTTCCTTCCATTCGGCCTTTGCTACCTTCGTTACCATCAACTGTTTCATTCTCATCGAGATTAGTTATGGGAGTTGAAGGATTACCATTTTCTGAATTTGGGCATTCGTTGGAGACTTTGGCTTTCCCTTTTTTCTTTTCGAATTTCTTCTTTCCAAATTCTAACATCCATTTTCTGTGATGCCTAAGCTCTTCCCAACAATGATCCAGCTTAAAGTGCTCCTTTTCGATATTTTCGTACATCTTACGGGCCATCTTAACCTGAGGGGTAGTTAATAAAAGGTAAAGTGAATGATTAATAAGAGTAAAAGCAATAAACACTTATCAGACATACCCATTCAGCTTCAACTTTCCCGCTGGAATTTTGTTTTACAATTGCGGCGTAGTACCCGCAAAATTTGTTTGTCTTTAGTTGAATATGTAGCCACCGCTTTATTAGAGAGTTCGGACTGCGTTGCGCATCAGAGTTCTTGTGCTCCTCGAAATAACTCCATATTCGATTCCAATAAGTATTACATTTTTGTTCTGTGGCATGAATGGCGTCTTGGCTAATGTTCAACCAAGCCGGTACAAGCAACAAATCTTCTTCTGATGTGTAGCCCCTACTACGTGCTCCAAGAAGCTTCATATCCTCGATTGAATCTTCAATAATTGTTGGCTGAACAGGGCATGAGTCATGAAAGGGTGCTTGAGAAATATTTGAAGGTTGGGCTTGTGAAAAAGCTGGTTGGGGGAAAGAAGGCAACGAGAATGCATGCTGTTGTTGCATGCAATGTTGTATACAAATTTGTTGTTGCATAAGAGTTTGTTGATGGGAAATGTCTTCAATAGCGATGGCTTGTTGAGAGTCATTGGTAAATTGATCAACTGACGGATTCTGATTGCTAAGTGTCATATTTGAATCATCTAACTTTGAGGTACAAAGATATGTTATTAAGTAAATGAAGACTTTGCCTGTGAAATGAATTAAAGGGAAGAAATAAAACATTAGATATTGCAAAAACAAAAAATACTAAAGAGCTACACCCTAAAGTAAATTTTCCCTCTTGCATCATCCTGAACCATATTCTTCATATCATCACTGAAATTAGCATACAGAACATCCTCATAATCCTCAGTAGTTCTTAGTTTGGACAAGCCATAAGCTACAGAGTTTGTTTTTCTGAAAAATGTGCACTATCTCAAAATATTCTAAAAATTTATTGGTCTTTTTATATAGCCAGTTGCAATTTTTTGAAACTTTTTTTTTGGTTGTTACTCATTAGCAATGAACCAGTTATAAAACATCGTCCCTTTACCATTATTTGATGGTAACAGTAACATGTAATACTCGTAGGCTGCATCCAAAGAATGAATTCATAATATCTTTGCAACCATGATCTCTACAAGTGCATTATAATGTATGATATTTTTAGTTTGATTTGAAGAGATTTTATTAACTAAGCAGTAAGTAAAGGACTATATGGTATCTACAACAATATTAAGACCTGTATACCTTGGGTTCCACGTTGGATCAATCATAATAGCGCGATCTGCTTTAGTAAGTGTAAGACCAAGACCACCAACTTGAGATGTCAAGAGAAATATAGGAGCACCACCTTCTTGGAAGTCCTAGAACAGAAAATATAAATAGAAAGCATAAAATATCAGAATAGGCATTATTTGAAAGCAAACAGGAATAACCTTACTTGTGAAAACACATTCGCCCAACGCATTCACCTCTTCTTCGTGTGAACCCAAATTCTCATATAGTACTTATAAATTCTCTTGTACTGATGGTCAGGTACTAAAGATAGGGTAGAAATGTAGGAAATGATTGTGACTTAGCCAAGGGAAGAACAAAGGTTTCTTTTATAATGCAAAGGAAATGATTGTGATTTTGCCAAGGGAAGAGCAAATGTTTCTTTTATAATGCAATTCTTTCTTTATTGTAAATTTTGATATGGAGCTCTTAGTTGGTGAACTTGGTCATTAGGGTGAAACACATTAAATCTGTCGTGTGGTGTGTGATAGTTCTTTCTTTTTGCATTCTTTATTGTTTGTAATTGTTCCTAGTTCTAGCAATATTGCTAAGCAAGACATAATTTTAAACTTGATAGTTTGCTAAGAAAAAAAAAAAGGTGTGTAACACGACAAATGATCTGGAAAATTCAGGGCTTTGGCTGGCTTAACCATTGGGATCCATTGAGTTAGTTGAGTGGTGAAAAATGATTTTACATTGATTTTAATTTGCAGTTCTGATTTCGGAATTTTCCTTAACGGCGTTAGGAATTTGTACTCATATATAGCCCACAACCTGGAACTTATGATTTAAAAGCTATTGTGCGGACCCTGAAAGACTTGTAGCCTCCACCTTAACCTATTTGAAATCTCTCTGATTATGTGAAGTAGGTAAAATAATCTTGTCCCGTTTTTGCTTTGTGTAGTTACTGATTGATAATTATTTATTCAATATTTGAAGTTTATACTGTACATTTATAGGTGCAACCAATCTGTTTAGTAAGTGTGTATTCATACACTTTTCTAGTCATGGCAGAATGTATTTTTTCAGATATCAAGCTAGTTTCATAATTTCATCACACAGAGAGAGTGTAAAACCAGAAAATTTAACTCCAACACACGTGAACCCAAGATGATGAAGACTGAGATTGAAATCAAAAGTAGAGATGGTGAGAGATGAATGCATCCCAAATAATAAACATCTAAATCTAAATAGAGTGAATCGGCAATTTCAAATCATGAGAAAAGTACCTAAAAACCTCAATTCTTAACATCAAAGAAGAAATCTACTATTCACAGAAAAAATGGTACAAAAAAGATGGAATTTAAGCTGATTATTTACCTGATTTGGAGGACTGCCAAGAGAAGGAGAAAAATTAAAGTTAGAGGAAGAAGAATGAAAGGGAGGAGAAGAATAAAAGGGAGCAGAAAGAGATGACACCAGTTTTCCTTAGATCGCGGGCATTTTCCCTCCCAAAATATACTTTCCCCGCCACAAATCTTCTTTACACCTAAGAGAAACCCTTTCCACATTTAAAAAGTTGGCAACGTGGTTGACTAAACCTTCCTCTCGGCTCCCTAGTTTTGAGGAGAAAGAAAGAAAAAAATAGGGATAGGGAGCCTCATTGGGAGGCTATAAAAGGTTGGGAACGAGGCTAGTTGATGATTGTAGTGATAGTAAGTTGAATAAACAACACACAATTGAGTCCACAACACTGCACATGGAATTTCCATTTCAGTTGCGAGGTCAACCGCCCGAGGCTAGAACAGGTTGTTGATTATACAAGAAATGGGTCGATTTGCTTCAGCTTATTTGTTAATAAGTTTAGCAAAGGATTCACGACCAGCGGTCTCAAGCTGGCGAAGATATATTTCTAGGTCAGAGTGTTGCCTTGGGTCATTGTCCTCCCAACCATCAGAGAAGAACTCAAAGCGACGTTGTCCGACACTTATAACAATTATTTTGTTTATGTTGCTGGTGGATATTTTCTGCATCATGTGGCCAAGAGCTTCAGTTGTGGAGAAGGTGATTAGGAGACCCTTTGAAGCTACACATTTGGCTAACCTAAGTAAGGGGTTAATATGTCCTTGGGCTGGGTAGGAAACCATGAGAACATGTAGAGGTGAATCAGACCCTATTAATTTTTTCTCTGATAGCAAAAATTGATAGTTCAAGATATATTTTGAAGAGATTTAGGTTAGAAGCTTAAATATATAGAGGATCTATTGGGTCCATTTTGTCATTTTCCACAAAAGGGTATCCATCAGATCCTCTGATTGCAGGACAAGAAATATTATGTTCTAGGTAGTACCTTTTTTTTCTTCTTTTTTGACAAAATGCACTGTTATCTTCTTGATATCAGCGGCTACAAATTATGATGTATGCTAATACAAAAGGGAGAGGATTTAGAGACACTTAAAAACCAAATACTCAAGTCTTACTCAATAGCAGCTACTCATCTCTATTAGATGAGTGGTTATAAAAATTGGTGATTTACTATATAGGAAATGAGGTAGAAAGCCAAATAGTGTTTCTTGCCTCACTTTCTCTACCTGGCAGTCACGTCACATTGTTGTTTCTCTTATAAAAATTCAAATATCACATTTTTGTCCTTCCCTCTCTCTCTTACAAACCACCTTCCCTCTCTCTCTCTTACAAGCCACCTTCTCTTTCTCTCTCTTACAAACCAAACTCTGTTATACTCACCACCATTAGAGTGTAATTCAAAATCCTTAAACCTTCCCTAAATTCCCTCCATTAAATCTCTTTCTTTCTCTCGAATAGTTTTCCTCTCTTGGACAGTTTCTCTCTGTTGTACCTATCGTTAGAGATAGGGGAGACAAGTTTCTTTTCATTGGGATTTCCCTTCATCTTTTTCCCATCTTTTTAGGGAAGGGAATAAGGGAGGAATAATTTTCTATTGCGTTGAATATTGAAGTCCCAAATATTGAAGAACAGAGAGAAAGTGGAAATTGAAGTCTATTTTAAGGTATTGAAATTCTTTGTTATACCTTGGCAATGATCCCCCAATAATTATAGTTGTTCATTTATCCCCAATAATTATTGTTCATTTACAATCGAAATTAGAAATTTCTTTTGCCTCTGTGCATTGTACCCCTAGTTTATGTCCCTGTTTGCATTGGATAGGCAAAATTGTCGAATTTGACAATATGCAATGATATTTTTTTATTATTATTTTATTTAGCCGGTTTTTTATAGGGATCCGCAACCCTGAGTTTCCAACCCCATGAGGTTTCGAACCCATGACCTCTCACTAGGTGGAGAGGTACTACCACCACTGGGCCAAAAGCCCAATGGTATGGCAATGAGATTAGAGTTATGGAAACTTGGTATTGTCGAATTCGACAAATTAACTATGAAATTGGACTTAATTAAAAAAAGAAATTGTCGAATTTGACAATTTAACTATAAAATTTGACTAAGAAAGGCTGAAATTGTCGAAATCGATAATTTATCAAATTTAATTGGAGTTATGAAACAAAATATTATCGAGATTGATAATTATGATAATGTACATGAAACATTGTATATATAACATTGTCGATTTCGACTATTTCTAAGTACAATTGGAGTTATATATAGGAGTATATTATCGATTTTGAAAATATTTCCCTGAGACTTGGACTAATTTCCATCAAATTGTGTACAGGTACACCATGAAAGAGAAAGTGCCTCCTATAACTTCTAATAGAAGAAAAAGGGAGTTGGACAGAGCAGACCTGGAATACCCGAACTTTATAGATCTAGTTACATATAAGAGAAAAAGAAAGAATATTAAGATTACAACAGTAGTCCCTCCAAACACTATTGAACAAAACACTCTAAATACTGTTGAACAATCCCCTCTAAACACTGTTAAAACTACAAATGAGGGTGTTTTTGAACATAGTGGAGCTCACGTTGAAGATGGTGACGAGGTTCGAGTGATTGGGGGTTCTCAAATTCAGAATGAGTTAGCCTAAGCTGCTTTGGGAGCTCAACCAACACTTTCAACAGATTGTGATGTTAATATAGATAGTACTGAGGAGAATTGTGATTATAGTTCTGGGCATAATTGTGAAGATGAGGCGGCCACAAACAATGAAGATGTTAGCCCTATTGATACTAGTTTGCTCAGAAGCTTCAAGTTCTATAGAGCGAGGTCGATCGCGCTAGGGCAGGTATAGTACTTAATTATTATTTGTTATTCCTATTATTTGTTAAAATTTATTTGGTAATCACTAATTTTTTTGACATAATTAATGTTATTGTTCAGGAGAAGGCGTGCCTTCGTGTTCACCATCACCCGTCAACATGGGATCTTACAAAAGAACCACAATGGTCTAAGATTTGGTTAAGTTGAAGGGTTTACATAGAATTGGGGCCATATCCTATGATTCTTATAACTCTGGTCTTATTTCTGATTTTGTCGAACGTTGGCAGCCGAAAACTAGCAGTTTGTACTTCAAATGGGGGGAGATGACTCCAACTTTGGATGATGTGGAGCAACTGATTGGCTTTGTTGCAGAAGGTGACGCCACTGTAATTGGCAGGACTTTGGGATTCCCCGCACTTCTCGAGGTATTTGAGAAAAATCTTTTGTTAGATTTAAAAGGATTCAAGGCTTTGAAAGATGGTGGTGCTGGTAATTCTTTGTCACTGAAGAAATTAAGAGAATATTATATCTACAAATTGGAGATGGATCTCAGTGACGGTACTGCTTCGAGAGCTAAGAAGATGGGGTTAACAACAAGGTCTGTTGCTCATTGATAGATGTTATACGTACTTGGATCATTCTTATTTCCCACGAAAAAGGGTACTGATGTCAGTGCATGGTATCTGGACTTGTTTGCCAAGGACAAAGTGACAAAGAAGTTATCATGGGGGTCAGCAGTTCAGGCGCACATGTATCACAATCTCGGTGCAGTATCGTGAGATGTTAGAAGGTAATTTGCATGTTGTACCACGCTACTCGAGATGATTCCCCTACTCATTTACTACTAATTTGTATACATATGCATCCGCCTATCCCTTTACTAATTTGATTTTGTTTATCTATTTACATGTAGTCATGGATTTTTGCACATTTCCCAAAGCTTGCTGGGATACCAACAAAGATGGATTCTAACCAATACAAGCACTGTACTTGTTGGAAATGGGGTGAATCTGTTATAGATAGATACGGTGGACCGGCTTTACTAAAGTTTAGGGAAGCATTGGGCAAATACAAATTCGATGATGTAAGTTTTTTAGATGAACTATCCCATAATTTTTTGGTAGTATACACATGTCTTTTGGCTGTTGTTATATACTTAGATAAACAACCAATATGTAAGTACATATTGTCGAAGTCGACAATATTGGTAGTGTATATGGAATTAGGCAGTATATAATATTGTCGAGTTCGACAATTATGGCAACATAGATCTAGTTTTGCATATATAATATTGTCGAGTTTGACAATTATTGCAATGTAGTTCTAGTTATGCCTATACAATATTGTCGAGCTCGATAATTATTGCAATATAGTTCTAGTTATGTCTATATAATGTTGTCGAGATCGACAATTATCAAAGGCAATTGGAGTTATGTATATATTATATTATCAAGTCTCAATTTTTTTGTCTTTACAAATTTTTTTCTTTAGATGTCTTTCCCTTATATTTTCCTATTCTTAACATAATATATTTGGCTCATTTTTCATGTAGGTTGTATGGGACCTGCATAGAGATAAAAGGGATTTTTCACATTGGTTCAAGGAGATCACCTATTTCTATGGTGTACTAGCAAGTTTAGACTATGTTCAACCCTACTACCCAAATAGGGTTATGCGGCAGTTCTTTCGGGAATACGACATCCCCACAAAGCCTTTGTATCCAGAGGTACCCAAGCTTTGGATCTCATAAGAGCCAAAGAAATATAACACTAAGTATAAGTGGGTTGATTGCTTCTCTGAAAAGAAGTGGAAGAATTGGATACTGAAGAAGGCTGAAAGGGGCAGAGGGTACGAGATGGGCCTCCAGTATATACAGAGGGATACTTGAAGTAGTTTGCCACTATCTCGTGGACGATGATCTGCCCCATTATCATTGACTTGGTTGCAGATGATGACGTTAGGATGTTTGAAATTCATCAAAAGAACCAAGCCTGTGTCAATGAGGATAGTGACACCCCCGCAGACCACTATGAAGCTGGCGGTGAACAATATCATGCATCGGTTAGTACATCTTCCATTATATTCTATTCACTCCCTTCCTTTTTGCTTCAAATATTTATTATATAATATTCTATTCACAAAATTGTAGCTCAATGAGCATGCCACTCTGTCTCCAAATGCCCATGATACCATGCCAATACGGGTTGAATCTTGTGGGTTGGATTAGCAAATCAAGGTATTAAATAATGAACTTCAAAAGCTTAAGGAAGATAAAGATCAAGAGTCTGAAGCCAACATAAAGCTAGCAGAGGCCCTGAAAGAGAAGGTTAGTATTTATCTACAGTTAATGTTTGTGTTTATCCACATTTATCCTTATATCTAATTGTCGAGTTTGACAATTATCTTGATATATATAAAGTTAAAAATATATCATATTGTCGAGCTTGATAATTATGTAGTTGTTTGTGAATTCATCTATATGTAATATTGTCGAGATCGACAATAATATAGTGAGATTAGAAAATTGTCGAATCCCCAGTGGGTCGACAATTATGAAATTCACACGTACAATTTTAATTGGGTTATAGAATAATTGTTTCATCTCCTCTTAACCTCAGACAAGTGAGTGTAATTTCCTAAGAGAAATCATTAATCAAATGAAGGAGGACAGACAACTGAAGCATGTACTTGACGAGCAATGTGCACTAGCATGCACAGATCTACCAGGCCAGTTAGATGCGAAGATAAGGCCTTAGGCAAATAAGTGCAAGAATTTACAAGAAAAAATGTAAGTTTAGAGGCAGAGCTAAGACAAAAATCTGGCCTTGAAGAATTTAATGTGAGCCTATCCATTGAGTTGAATAAGAAGGTAATGTAGTGTGTAACATTATTACTTATTGGAGTCCATTAATCATTCTTACATAGGGTGTAATTATTTTGCAAATGTGTACAGTCTAAAGAGAATGAGTCACTGAAAGTGGTCTTGATGCAGTATATAGACTTGCAACTTCTACCAGCTACACCTGTGAGTTTACCCATACTTGTATGGGATCTATTGGTTTGTGTTGCATTATTTCTAACTCTGGTGACATTTTTCTTATGCTGCTTGTTTTGAACAACTAGCTATCCTCCAATCACATCAGCATATGACAGGCATAAACCTAGTAAAAAAGTATGATGACTTGATGTCTGCGTATGAGGAATTTAAGAAAAAGTTGATTACGAAAGAAGATTTTGTAAGTGATTTAAAATGAATGATATTAGCTTTAGTTAGCGAATTGGAGTTTGTGTTTGATAATCCAAAAGTGAATGGAATGTCTTGGCTAGGTTTGATAGTATTGACTTTATTTAAGTTTAATTTTGCGAAGCACTTGAGTATATTTTTTATGTTATATGTTAGGGATAATCAAATGTTCCATTTAACTTGTGTTCTCTGGTCAATATTTATTTGGTTATGGTAGCAGTCATGTGTAAATATTATCTAATTAACCAATGTATCGATAATAACAACTGAAGTAATTGTCAATTTTGAAAATTTATCTTTGGTTAGACAACATAGTATTGTCGAAATCGATAATAATTGACTGTCAAATCACAAATACCTGAACTGGATGCTCATCTCCTTTATGTCTTTGGGATAGATACTGAACTGGATATCCAAGTACAAGAATGAAGCTGTAAGAGTTACGGAGGTAACTAACGATCTCGTAAGCCCCCCCTTCTCTATATTTATTTAATAAAATGCTTATTTCATTATTAATCCTAATGCTGGAGTTTTTTTTTCAGCGTAAGAAGTTGGTTAATGCTAAAGAGATGAAGAAGTTTTTGGAAGTAAATAATAATGAATGGGTATGACCTATTCCTAACTCTTGTACCTATGTCACCCCATGTCATGTCATTATTGATAAGCTTTGGTGATGCACCTATTAGTGTCTACTATAATATCTAGTTGTTATTCTTGCAGGAGGTTTGACGTCAATTATTGAAGAAGGTACTGGCAAGTGAAGGGATGAGAGACATGGGGGACCCAACGTTTAAAGAACTTTTTGACCAGAATAAAAGATTCTTCACAATAGTACAGCAAGGACCCAAGGGAGATTATCAATAAGACTTGGTTTCCACGGGGCTAACCCCTAAAAATATTGTCATTGCTAGGTGGGAGAATATGGCTAAGAAGAAGTTACAAGAAGTTTTATTCCAACCGTGGACAAAGTATCTTATAGATGTTCGTGGCGTCGAAATTAGTGATAACAATTTTGCTTTTAGGGTTACCGCCACGATTCAGCACCAGAGTCAACATAGATTCCTAGATGTAATGAAATCATTGAAGTCCTTTCTCTGCAAGGACCCTAAATTTTGGAAGAGTATCTTCAACCAAACATTAGGTATATAATTCACTCCAGCCGGTAAGAAGGCGCATCAAAGTCTGTTACAGGCATGTTCTTTTGGGTATCAGCATGTGGAGTATAGGTATATGGCATATTTACTATTCACTTACTATGAAAAGGTTGTAGCCTTCATTAGCTACACTGAAGCATATACATTCTTACCCCTCTTTTGGGCACGTAAAAGAAATACTACTTTAAATGAGGAGAGGTTTCAGAACCTTCTTATGGATACTAGCAAGTACTGGTGGTTTGGTTTGGGGGCGGACAATCATTACGTTCGCTTGTTTCCAAGGTTTGATGCACCAATGCCTCCAGTTTATACTCTTTTCTACTATCATGCAAATCTAGAAATTCCTCCAGCTTTTGTGAAAGAACAACTGACTAGGTATTTTGATGTGAGGGTAAGGACCTTCAAGACATTACTTAGAGAGCACAATGTAAAAAGGGTATAAAGTGAATGACATGATCGCTGTTGGTTTGTCGACAATTAAATAGGGTTGTTGACCAAATATTTGTATATCATAGTTCTGCTACCTCATTGTTAATTGGTAGTATACATGGTTATCCAATTTTTGTATATCACAGTTATGTTAGCTCACTATTTGTATATCACAGCATATAATTTTTATTTATAAAAAGTGCCCCTTGTTGATTTATTTTTTGAATTATCCACAGTTCTGTTAGCACATCTGAATCTCATTTATGACTGTTCAAAGTATGTACATATTGGCTGTGAAGAATATTTTAACAATGCACTTGGAGTTAAAAAATAAAATATTGTCGATTTCGACAATATTTGTAGTGTACATGGTTACTTGCAATATATAATATTGCCGAGTTTTACAACTTTGGTATTATATTTTAAGTTATGCATTTGTAATATTATCGAGCCCGACAATTACCAAGTGCAATTAGAGTTAGGGGTATATAATATTGTCGAACTCGACAATTTAGTTAAATTATAGTTGATTTATTACATAAACCGACAATTTAATGCTGTATTTTCGACAATCTACAAATTCATAAAGGGTGCATAAAGCTACACAATCCCTAAATTCTAAATAGTTTATTGCTATTATCTTAAATTCCATCATTAAACCAAACTTAATGTTGAATGAACCACTACTATCCTTCGCCAACAATAATTATCAAATACAGATTTATTACAATCAATTACAGATCGGTACAATGTGGACTCCTATTTTCCTAAATATCTTGGTTGTCAGGAGTTTCTTGCAACGACTGAACAAAGTCTCCATGACTATCTCCTACATGGAATTTATTATGATTATAAATATAAGGTAAATACATGGGAAACACATTATAGAGAAATCACAGAGAATATGACATTTATGCATAGTGTCGAATATGTATTTACTTGATTCCATTATCTTCGTTTTGAGAAGTGGGCATGTCTATTTGTCATGGTTTCCTAGTATTTCATAACTTTTAAATGTTCTCTTCTTATTCATAATAGCATCTTCTATCCCCCTTTCCATCTTGCCCCCTTTCTTCTGATCAGTCCTGTTGCTCGTCCTTATTGTTTTGAACAACGCGCGTGTTTAAATTATAGTTCCAGAATCAGAATCTGCTAAAGAAGTAGAGATGTTTGGTTATGCGCAAGCTATTCTGTGCCTAAAGAATTGTCGTATTATTAAGGTAGGACTCATCTTGTCAAGCTCAACTCCAAATTTAAATCTTGTTTCATCTTCGAGGCCCTTGAGCCTAAGTGAAAGGTGGCTATGGCTAAAAGTTGGTAGTTTTCCCCTCCTCCCAAACTGACTTTTATCATACGGCCTTGACACGTTGTTTGCAACCAACCCCAATCGTCCACCTTATCATAATAGGCTTCAAGTATTTTGAGATATCGTTTTCGAGAAAACCTTCAGATGTGACAAATGGAGTCCAACATACTCAAACAACTTGTATCCATAATTGCCAGTGAGCTTGTCTAAGTCTATATTTAACTCAATTGACTCGTACACCACTATGGACTCACCGTATTGTCGAGGTTGCCTTCTATTCTTCTATGCCAATGAACGGAACAACCTGGTCAAACTTATCCTAAAGTTTGTGTAACATTGTCTTGTGTAAAATCTTTGCTTATTTTTTAGTAAGCCCATGAGAGGCTAACTTGACGATATCTTGGTTCTCTGATGCAATCTGTCTCACACTCTCTCTGGTCCATACCTCAAAAGTGTATCTCTACTTGTCACAAACTGTACACTCATTGTGTAAACTCCTGCGCCACCATTACAAGAAGTTGTTTTGTGGACTCACGCGTCCGGTCTACTCAATGCCTGCAAAGAAGGTTGAACGTTCCATAATGATATCTTATGTATCTAATATTGAAGATGCCCGGCATCCAAAGGTTATCATCCATTATGTTTCTTCATTAGGTCACATCCCTATTTCAAACTCTACCAACTCATATATGTTGTGCATTATCGAATCGATATCTTCTTGAATATAGATGGTTCCCGATAACATGGCCGACTCTTCTCGAAAAACGTATATTGTTTCTGATGTGCCACATACACAATGATTCTGGTATGGAAATTCATCTGTAGAAGAAACATAGTACAACATCGGAACACCACTGATTTGAGAGCATTCTTTCATATCTCTGATATTGTCGATCATAATCCTAGGTCGATAATAAAATGATCCGATACATGATCGACTGGACAATATTTGGGTTAGATATAACATTGCGAAAAAAAAAAATTATGCCAATAATATTGTCGATCTCAACATTTATGACATGTACATGCCGTTTGGCTATATATACATTGTCATTTTGACAGATACCAATACATTGAGTTATTATATCATATATTGCTGACCTATCTGGTATAAAATCATTTATCATGCTCTAGTCTGTCCAATTCAACTCCCTTCTTTACCTTGGGAATACGTGTGCCATACCTGTGGGATCTTGCATAAGATAATTTGTGAAATAGGGGGTTTGTATTTTATTGCCTTCAACCCAGATATAGAACAAAACCATAATGTATTTTCCGCTATGCTCATGGCCTTTATAGTACATTTTGTATTGAATTGGGTTTGGTAGTGGTTTGTTTGATCTCTACAACGAGTCAAAATGGCTCTTATAGACAGTATGGTTGGTAAACTAGTATCGAGGTTGACACATCCTCAATGCCTCGTATGCTCACTTAACGTCCTCACTCCAAAAACTAATTAGGTCTCGTCCTTCGTCATTTAATTCTATGTCAACCATACTCATACGATCTTCTTTGTTCTTTTCTAAACTACTCCAAACGCGCCCTGCTTGGTACTCCTCTGACTAGTCTTTTTTATTTACTTCTGGTGTTTGTAGTTGTAACAATACCGTTTTGTTGACAGGTTTCGATCTGGGAATTAATGCCGGACCTTGCCACCGGAATCTATGGAGCTCAATGTGTTGTCAGTTGTTTTACTGTTTCTGGAATAATCTGTTAACCTTCATACGATGAGGATTTGTGGAGATCCGAGTTTATATACTATGGATATCCTTGAAACTTGTGACATATATTTCCTATTTTGGTAATTCCAATAATATTCATTATTTCTTTTACACCTCACTTATCAGATGCTCTTATGTGCCAATTATGTCACTACTCTCTAGAATCTATCCTTATAGCTTTTTTTCTTTGAGAGCCATTACTCTACAACCTAATGGGCTGTTCCCCTGTATCTCGATCTGAACGCTTAGTAAATTCTTATCTTGGTGGAACGATCCTGCCCTTTTTCTATTCGTTCGTACACATACGTGCGTCCTCAACAGTATCAATGTTGCCTCTATGAGGACTTCGCCAACAACGGGTCTATAAGACGATTTTATTTTTATACCTTTTCTGTGACTCGTCACGAATACTTTACTCTAATTTGTATCACGTAGTCTTCCATTGGTCACTGCTCACTGATAAGTAACACCATAAAAGACAATGAGTTGCCAACGTAAGTATTACAAAGTATTAAAACAGCACAGTAATATCCATGCAATATTTATTCATTTCAAAGCTTCATTACATCACATCTTCAAAAATCAGAATAAAATGCAACACCCCACAAAAACTTGTTGTACACAACAAACTTTTAATACCATACCATATCCCGTCATCCGAAAATCTAGTTACCTTGATATTCTTTCTCAACTATATTGACAACCTTGCCACCTATCTGAAGAATTTGCAATCACTCTCTTACGCAACTGAATTAAAATTGGCCAATCTTACTCCTTCCCAGAACTCTTTCCTTTTTCAGTCTTCTAAATTCTAATTTCTCACTCAATTTGGGCTTCTTGCTCTCACTTCTTGTGCTTCACATCTTGTAAGTGTGGATAGATTTCTTCGTGAGTTGCGAAGAACTGGGATGTTTACAACTATTAAACTCTCCTTCTCCTCCATGGAAAACACGCATAAAATATTTATGGACCCAATGCAAAAAACAAACCCCATTGTCAGGGCCTCGAAATACAGAAGTACACCCTATAAAATTGTCACGCCTTCACAAAACATGCTACAACATATGCGGAACTAAAACAGCGAAAAATAAATGTAATTTTGTCGAGTTTTGACAATAGAACTCATTATTCAGCGTGCATGTAAACTTATCGAGTTCGACATGTCTAGTGGTGTGAAAATGTTCCATGGCCTAATATTAGTGCGATCGACAATTACGATAATGCATGGAGTAATTACCTATCATATTGTCGAGTTTGATTAATTCTCGTTTTTGACTGAGACTTAGCTTAACAAAATTGTCGAATGACTCATTATCGATAATTAATACACATGATTGCCTGGGAAGACAAAATTTGATTACAAAGAGGATTATACCTAACATTATATTTCACACGCATTCCATATAAAAGGTATAACTACGGGTGATTCCATACTACACGTGTCTAACTTTGAGAGAGTAAGGGTTCCAAATAACTGTGAACGAAGAGGAGTCTTCTCCTATTTTCTTCTATCACTGTGAGCCTATCGCAGTTCTTTGGAGAGAATAAATTACACCTCTAAATGGCAGAAATCCCAAGAAAGAGAAGACAATGGTATTTGCAAGAGAGTGATATGAAAGAGAGTATATGGATCACCAATTTGTTCTAATTTGAATTAGGGAGGAGAGGGAAATACGACGTGACTGAAGAGAGAGAAAAAGGAGGATACGCTTATTTTTGTTTTTCTACCCTCATTTCCTATATAGCAAATCACCAATTTTTGAGAACTACTCATCTCTATATCTAATATAGATGATGGCTTGGTATTGACGTGAACCTTGAGTGTTTATTTTTAGGCGCCTCTAAATCCTTTCCCGATACAAATTATACAGGATAAATATTGTCTTACATACTCACGTGTGCCTATTGATTCACTGGTTTTTTTTTAATTGTGAATAAAATAAATACCATAGAACAAACAAGTACATAGTGCGGACACCTCACTCAATCTAAAGATAAGAGAGAAGCCTGACACCAGAGATCACAAGGCAAAATTAATCTATCCACCAAAACAACAGCCCAAGCACACTTTTTCTCATGAGACAATCAATTTACCACGAGATGGGACAATACATAACCAAGAGGAACTGCATCACAACCAGCCCTTCATCCCCAAAACTATCCTTATCAGCACCAAGTAAATGCTTAACCAAGCATATCACGCTCCACAAAATCAAACTTTTGCTAAACGCTATAACTGGCACAACGTTTCTTTCCATCACAGAAATCAAAGAAAGGATAAAACCAATTCAGCTATGAGTACTCCCTTAACTGCCATCCAATCCCAAACTCAAGTATACTTTGGCTAAAGCAAATATTCCGATATTCTCCGTACTAGAAATCTACCGTGGGAAAAACCATAGTCCGACTACAACATAGTAGTATAAGGTTGTGACCAGATTGCAGACTTGCACAATCCAGAAACAGTAATAACAAGAGATCAGACTCATGAACAATACAGAAATAAAAAAGAACATTTAAAGCCCCACCACCATCTAACACGATTCAACACCCTAATGTTACGGGCAAACGCGCTTCCCACATCTCCCATGATTTTTCCAGGAAGCCCGTTTGGGGAAACGGGTGTGAGTACTTTTATCATTGGAAACGGCGTGAAGCGTCTTTTGCTTCCGTTGAAACTGTAAAAATTCGTCCTTTAAGAGACATTAATTCGATTTTTGCATCGGTAAAAAATGATCCAGTTTGATTATCCGAACCGCGGTATAAAAGGAATTATCACCATGATTCGAGTTTATAACAAAATCAGATTATGCTATACACAAAAGTAAATACCTTGCTTTACATCGAAAATTAAACTCATTGCCTATCTTTTTCATATTCCTATCTTTTGACGATTGATCTCGTTTTCACAATCGTTTCACAATCGCTTCAAATGTCGCCCTTTCGTGTACAAGTTCATTTCCCGTATCATTCCCGAATCATGTAAGAAAAATAAATAGGCGTTTTCCCTGTATCATTTCCTACCTCGCTTCACTTTTAAATAACATAGTATTTTGAGACATGAAAGACCCTAACCACCATAATAGGCCATTGTTCTTGCCTATGACTAAGCATGCTGAACGTCCCCCAACGATCTGTACTTGGGCTTTCAAACCAACCCTAACACGTAACACGACCCCCCCACTGCTATAAACGGTTTGGGTTCACCCTTTGCTGGTTTGGTTGTAAACGGGTTGCCACGCAGACCGACTGCGAAGCAGTCGTTAGGGTGGTAAAATTTACCCACGGTGACCCCTCTAAACCCTTTTTAGTTATGTATTTAGTTTAGTTTAAAGGCTGTTTGGTCTTTTCCCACCGTACTATAATAGTTTAACCTAAAGTAAAAACCTAAACCTTCCATTTGATATTTTGATTTCCTGACCTCCGCGCCGCTCCTCCTCTCTCAGTCATCGCTCACTCCTCAACCGCCACGCCGTTCTCCATGTATAGCATACTATTTCTGTGGATCAGTTCGTCAAGTTTTCCCTCTCGATTCAGTTGATTTAACGCAGTAGATCATTTCATCATTATTATTCAAAATCACTTCACCTCTCAATTTACAAATTATTCAGTTTCCATCCGCATCACTCTAGATCAGTGCATTACGTGATTCAGTTCATCACATCACTCTAAGACTTCAAGTTCATCAGTTCATCATTTTTTCAGTCATCATCGCACTCCTAGATCATTTCATCATCAAGACTTCATTTCAAGTTTTAACAGCCAGTGTCGACCAGTCATTACTTTTCAGGTATCATTCATCTGTCTGAATTGTAAGATGTACTATTTTACTACTGACTTTTCATCAGGTACTAGCTTGCTCTTGCTTCTCTGTTTCAAATTTCAATAAACTTTGTATGATAAATATTAATCCTTGCAAGTGATAATCTGTTGGGAGCTTTATGTTATTGGATATACAGATTAGAGGTGGTGGTCAAAAAATTCCTGGTTTCTTTAATTGTAGCTTTGGCCATGTGTTGTGTCATGTGATGTCCCCTTCGATCAGTTCTATGTCTAGTATGTAAGTGGAAAATGTGTGCAGAGTTTTGTCAAGTTGTAACTACACTAGTTGGATGGGAATGATAAGGATAAACTATTGGGTGCTTATTCCTGCATGTTATGACTTAAGTTATATCTGTTTACTACTTATTAATTCTTTATATTACTACTTATTTAATCTTTGATGAACTAGCTTATTTAATCCAGTCGTTACCTTTTTGTGGTTGTAATTGGTAGTTACTACTAGCTTACGGTTCTTTCTCTCTGTCAAATTTTTACAAATCTTTTGTCAATTAGAGTCTGTTACTATTTGGTTAGTGATTGGTGATCTCTGTTAGTTAATGTTAATTTGGTTTATTTTTTAAGGCTTTTTTTGCAAAAATTGCACAAGTTTGGACCTCCTTGTATTTGTGGGTCATGGGTGCATGAGGCTTATAGGCTAACCTACTAATAAACAATGGTCATTATTTTTAATATTCGTTGTCCCAATCAAAAACCATCAAGGGTGCAGTTATATGGAGGATGTTCTAGTTTGTGGCCTTCAGGCAGAGACCTAGGACAAGGTGGGGGGTGAACAAGTTTGATGAAAAAAACAAGGTTGAGATTATGAGAACCTAGATGTGGGACAACAACTATCTCACATAAGGCGTTTATGGATATATCTTGTATGTGCTTTGTTTATTTGGGCACACTTCTAATGTACTGTATTACCTTAGCTAAGTGATTTGTAAATTGTAATTGTTTGTTTATTAAGACTTGGAACGTAATTTGGTAATGGCGTTTGCTTAACTGCTTAACCCATCTACAAATAAATAGAAGTTAATTTTTACGTGATGATGTGTTTATTTTGTTTTGTCATATTCGATAGTGTTTATAATTTTGAATCTGATTTTTTCTAGTGGATCCGCCAAGTGTGATTTTAGATAATAAATAACATCAACCTGAATCTGATGAGATGACAGGGAGATGGAGGGGATTGATGGCCCTTGTCAGAGGCTGGAACTGAGATGAAAGTGTTGGCACACTTGCTAGGAAACTGGAATCTAAGCAAAACTACTTCTCATGTTTGGGCTTTTTTGAAATCTTTGGTTGGCAAGATATAAAGAAAGGGCCTAATGTAAGAAATGTGTGCCCATTTTTTATCTGCTTAGTTCACATGGGAACCGAAATCTTCCTCCGAAAAAAAAACATCTCAAAACATGTGAGAAGACTATCAACCTTGCTTTTGGGACAATGCTTTTGGTCTCAATCCGAAAAGGTCTTCATGTCTTTGAGGCGGCAAAGTTTGACCCTATTTTTCGGAGATGTGAATCTAGCAATAATTAAGCATCAACTCCCTTTCAGTTTGTGGAGTGAAGGGATTTGCGATGCCTTTACTTATCGGCCTTTGTAATAGGGAGTTGAAGCTAGTGTCTAGAAATTACAGCTAGGGTATATGTTATCAAATTTTAACGAAAGAAGAAAAGAAGGTTATGAACTGGTTTGCGTGGGGTAAGCGGAAGAATTATCGTGACTCTGATTATGGAGTTTTAATTACAATGGATGGCTTTATTTCATTACAACACATTGTGAATTCCGATTGGACTTTAGAGAAGACGATTCTTATTTTTCCTATATACCATCCTCCTCACAAGCCGATTGACCATATTGGAAAATTCCACTTTACTTTGTGATTGGGGCATTGGAAGAAACTCTTGTTCTATTACGCTAGATTGCTCTTCTATGATGTCTTGTTGGGATGCTTAAGAGTAAATTAAAGTTGAGTGCTTCTTGTGTTCGGTGGGAGAGTTTTTTTCATTGCAAGGTTGTTTGTTCTCATGTGATTAATCTATTGTACAAGAGGGTTTAAGGGAGATTATGTGTCGGTTGGTAAAGTTCGGGAGATCTGCGGTATTTTAGGGGTTCTCAACGTAGAACAAATTTTTTGGGATTGTGTTAGGCAAGCTCATTACCCTAACAAGGGGTTTGATGCAAGATTTGCCACCGTTGAACTCCACTTACATGATCTTGTAAATAGGCTCCTTTTCTACCGAAAGGCTTTACCTCATTTAGAGTTGCGTGATTCCTACTACATGTTTGCCCCCGTGGATGAATGGGTAGAGTTGGGAAGATATGCGATTTTTTGAAGTTATTTTTATAATTGACAGCTTTTCTCAGGACAAGTCCCCACTTCAAATTTTATATTGTCCCTCAATTTATTCGTTCACATCATATTTCAAAAGCTTGAAGGGTAGGATGATTTTTTATTCAAATCCATGCCATCGAATGCAGCCAAGTTTGGGAAATATTGTTCAAGCATAATAACCTTATCTTTGTTTGTTAAAGGCTTGTGTATTAATCCTAGGTACAAACTTGCTTTGTAGAGTTTGCTTACACTGAGATCTATGGGCTGGAAAATCTGGAGTTAGGACTTTCAAGGGAAGTTGAATCAACTTTTGACATCTATGTGGCTTTGGATTTTCCAAGGACTCCTAGTTCCAGCTCAACTCCTAATTCAGTTTCTGTTCCATGCCAGGGGGTGTCAAATCTGGATATGGAAGTTCTGCATTATCAATAATCCTTATTATACCTTTTGCTAGCTTAATTGCAGTATGTATTACTGCCTACTAGCAGCCTCTGTACTGTCTGTAAGTCTCTTTTATTTTGGCTTAATACTTTAGTCTATAATTCAATGTGATGCTGTCATTACGAACATTTAGACCGGGGGGAGTGACTGAGTATATGACTGTCTGCTACATCAGCATGCCTTCGGTAGTCTGTACTACTGTAGTCTATTTCTTTTGGTGTAATACTTTAGTCTATACTATCGATATTATCTCTGTGTATTCTGTAATGACTATGTAACTGAGTATATGATTGAATGACTTATCTGTATCTGTGATTCTGTTATTCCTGTATTCTTAGATTCTAAATTCTAATTGCGTATTTATGACTGGCGCTAGCAAGAACATGCCTCTTTATACCTAATGAACGAGTAATGACGGTATGACTGTAACTGTTATTATGATTCTGGGGGTTACTCTGTAATCTTAATTACTAATTGAGTATGTATGACTCTGCTATCATGCCTCTGTCTGTACTCTGTACTATCTGTAGTCTATTTCATTTTTGTTGTAATACTTTAGTCTAATAATTATCCTATTGTAATTTCTGTATTAGACTGGTAATGATTATTACGGTCTTCCTATCATTCCTCTGTATCTGTACTGCTGTACTCTAGATCCTATTTCATTTTGTCTTAATACTTAAGTCTATAAAATATCAAATGTGATTC
This sequence comes from Kingdonia uniflora, assembly GCA_014058105.1. Taxonomy (NCBI): domain Eukaryota; kingdom Viridiplantae; phylum Streptophyta; class Magnoliopsida; order Ranunculales; family Circaeasteraceae; genus Kingdonia; species Kingdonia uniflora. Next base: position 718 of record JACGCM010000417.1, on the reverse strand, counting down.
TGTATGAGCGACTGAGATGAGTCTAATGATGTAATCTGTGATTACTTTTACTCTGTACGTTGTAAATGACAGTATTACTAATTGATTTAGTAGTATGGCTGCGCTGCATGCTCTGTACGGTCGCTGAGTGGTCTGTAGGAGGCCTATTTCATTTTGCTTTAATACTTTAATCTATAATTCAAATGTGATGCTGGATTGACTGAGTTGCCTAAGACTATGAGTAATGACTAATGAGTATGATTGACTTTATATAGCTAGCCTGCTAACATACTTAGTAATATCTTATATGCCTAATATCTAATGTCTAAAAAAAGCGGCATTTGAGATATATTGACGAGAGTACAGGGCCCCTGTGAAGTTCTCAGCTACACAATATCTGGAGGAGCTAATTTTCGTTTTAAGCGCGGATTTCGATATACTTTCTTTTTGGAAGTCATACCAATTTAGATATCCCGCTTGCTTTTGATGTCGTTTTGGGGAAAGTATTGCCATTCCGGCTAACCACTGGTAGCTTCTAGTCTGCTTTTAGCATTGGTGGAAGAGTTAATAGATCCATTCCGGCAGTGCTTAAAAAACCTACGTGGGCCGAGGCTCAGTTTGTAACCGTGATTGTTACTCTCAGAGAGGTTATCTCATTTTACATTGATTTTATGTATTCTTTTGTGATTTTAATAAAATCTGTTTATTTGAGAGTGTCTCAGACTTTATAAAATAATTT